>JXSR01S048458.1:67647-91010 GCA_000969725.1 Ophiothrix spiculata
AAAGACATATAACCCATTTCTAGCGCATAAAAATTATTTTACCGGCCATTTTGGATCTCAGTGCAAGCGTCATTTGGAATTTTAAGCTTGTTAACAGCCTAATTTGGGGACAAATACATCTTTTGTAACCCTCAAAACCATTTTCCATCAATATCCTGATGAAAAGTATGGTGTTTGATGCTGTTTAAAAGTAGTGTAATCCATTTCAAGCGCATAAAAATGTATTTTGGCGGACATTTTTATCTCTGTGCAGGCGCCATTTGGAATTTTAAGCTTGTTAATAGCCTAATTTGGGGACAAATATGTCTGTTGTAACTCTCAAAACAATTTTCTATCAAATATCTTGAAAAATATAGTGAATTTGATGCTGTTTCAAAGTTGTTTAACCCATTTTCAGCGCATTTAAGCGTATTTTGGCAGCCATTTTGGATCTCAGAACTGGGGCCATTTGGAATTTTAAGCTTGTAAACAGCCTAGTTTGGGGATAAATACATCTGTTGGAACTTTCAAAACTACTTGCCATCAATTATTTCGAACATATATTGTGCTTGATTCTGTGTTTAACTTCGTTTTAGCTCATTTTTTGCATTAAAACATATTTTGGCGGCCATTTTGGACCTCACCACTTGTGCCATTTTGAATTTTAAACATGTTAACAGCATAATTAGGGGACAAATGATCTTGTTGTAGTCCTAAATGTCATTTTGTTGATTATTTAAGATAATTGATGTGCTTGATGCTGTTTTTAAGTCATTTTAACACATTTTTGTGTATTAAAACATACTTTGGTGGCCATTTTGGATCTTGGTACGGGCGCCATTTTGAATTTCAAACATGTTAACATCATAATTAGGGGACATATGATCTTGTTGTAGCCCTAATTGTCATTTTCTGTTGATTATTTATGATAATTAGCATTTCAAAGGATATTTTTGTCAATTTTAGTTAAAATATGCTATTTCGGCGGCCATTTTGAATTTGAATCATACATATGTTCTTTTTTTTAGCCAAATGTGTTTTCTACAGCTCTAGAAGTGATTTCCAAATGATAAGTTTGAGTGTTAAGTGGTTTACGATTAGTTTTAAAGCAATTTTAATGAAAATATGTTATTTTGGCGGCCATTTTGGATGCCATCTTGGATTTCGGAAAATGCCCACAGGGGATTTTCGGGGACTTTTTACCAGTGACTCTACACATATTTCTGCATCTATTCTGAAAAAATCAGCTTGTTATCAAAAATGTCCACCTTTTTGCATATATGAGCTAATACTCTTGGACTATACTTTTGATAAACATATATTACTATGATTTAATCTTTTGGCAACTATTTTTTAATATTTTTTATTTGCTCATTGCATTAATATTGGGACAAGCTGTATTTGAGTGCCTCCGAGTGTGCAAACTTTCAACTATTAACGATTCTGTTCTAGAAATACTGTAATCATCTAGGATGCCATCTACGGCAAGATTCAGAGAAGAATCAGTTGGAACTCAGAATTAGACGCTGAGGAGGGTGATAGGTATCATCAAAATATTAGGAAGTAAAAATAAGTGTTGTTTCTCAGTTTTAAACCAATATTGATAGTAGAATCCTTTTAACTTACGATCATTTGCAGTTATTTGTTAAAAGTGATGAGGACTGGATTTAACTATATCCTCTAGAAATGAACTATGCCGGCACATAGTTTATACTAGGCCTGCTCCACAGATTTTGTGTTGTTAAACTTGAACATTGTGACCACTAATGATAATAATAATAATGTACAGCTTTTGTATAGCGCTACTAAATTTGTGAACAAATTCTCAGAGTGCTGCTGCCTATTATTACACTGCCGTCAGGAAATCGTCATAATCAGTTCGCATCAATTTGAGGTGCTACTGGCCAGGTGCACACTCAATCTGAACTTAGATTGTGATATCCCCCATAACAGCTCCCCAATTTCGCTCGGGTCAACGAAGCAATTGAGATTAAATGTCTTGCCCAAGGACATAACCCGTTGGCCGTAGCGGGGCTCGAACTCGCGACCTCATGATTCGGAGTCCTGCACTGTTCCACTAGACCACACGAGCACTACTCTATAAACCTTGAAGTATGCAACAAATGCATAAAAAACAATATGACCAAACAGCGAAATAGATTATTCCAAATATTTCGAATCATATCGACATTCCCAATCTTGCTGAATATTCAAATAAACTTATGTTCAAGGTTTGCCCATATGGTAGCAACAACACAATTAGTCAAAAATAATACCAAGGTCCATGCACAAAATATATTAGTAAGCAGTGATTTGGTCTTAATCAATCATTGCTAGTCTCTAATTACACAATACAAAAGCACCAGTTAACAATGTTGTTGAATGCAAGTAATGCTATTGCTATCTTGTAACAGAGTCTGCTTGCTTGCTGCATACTTCTAGGTTTATAGATTATATTATTAAAGGCCAAACAATAATTCATTTGGACAGTTTAAACACAAATTCAGACTACATGGCCCCATTGTTTGTAAATGCAACCCCTACATGGATTTTTGTTTAAATTGTCTAATAAATATTTATTTTGTCTATAGTGTTCTTTGTCAAACACTTGTCATGGTGCATAACTTTGTTATCTCGTACGCAGAACACAATGCAGTTTGCACTGAAAGAAGAAATTGATATCATAAATCATCACCTAGAGTATTTCAAGTGCTAGAATAGTTTTTAAAACAGATGACAAAAAGCCATAAGCGCTAGATATACTTTGTCATTTTTGTAGTTTGTTGACATTTTCATTCAGAATTTTTCTCATGGTGATTGTTTTTTAAGAATGGTGTAAATTTTCATTCTGAAACGTACAATTTCACCATTGTGTAAATCATAACCATCATTGCAAGAAGAGATTATATTAGCTAGCTTACTATGAATAGATCTAGGCCTTAGAATCAATATCAAACATTATACTACCCATCAGAAAGCACTTGAAAATGTGCAATGGGGTGAAAAATAGGTCTCCATTTAATACATTCTTCATAATGTGAAAATTTAGAATGAAAATTCTCATTCGGAGTTAACAGTTTACTCCATTCTTAAAAATCAATCACCATGGGAAAAATTCTGAATGAAAATGACTACAAAAATGACAAAGTATATCTAGCACTATAGATTCAGTATATTAAACATATATATTCTGCTTTTTGTTTGGATTATGGTTGAAATTAGTTCCCTTAGCTTAGGTGATCTTTTGGTTTTGAGACCACCTTGGAGAAATAATTTTACCCATATCCTTCAAAGCAGTCAACATGTGTAAACTGTCACACATGTTCAGGCATGTAATCAATTCAATTTCAGTTCATTTATATTCATTTTAGTCGACCCAAAACTATTTTCATATGTTTTGAAAAAGTGATAAGCAAAAAATAAAAAAAAAATAAGGGGGAAAAAAATAAGAAGCATAAAAATCAACTTTCTGACTCATCTTATTTCATAGTTGTGGCATGTTGTCCCATGTGACACATAAAATTAATTTGTTGGCTCAAAAATTTGAAATTGTACCTATATAAGAACTCTGCTGAACTCACACAGTAAATGAAGATGTATGTGCTCATCCAGTTGTAATGGTATAAATCAAATACTGGAACTTTTTCATCTATGCAATGTTGCGACCATAACCAATTGTCTTCAACAGGCATCTGATTCCTGGGGATGATCATGTGACGTCACATGTTCACATAGTAATTCATATAGGGGATAATTGAATCATGCAATTTTATGTTAGTGGTTTTGATCACATTTATAATTTAATATCTACTTTTACATGCAATAATTGGTTATTTTGTCCACAGGTATCTCTGCCTTAAGTGCAATCCTAGACATTTCCCCATCGTGTGCTATTCAACACCAGGCTATTGTTATCAGTTGTCTTGATGACAGTGATTCAACAATTAGATTTAAGGTAGGAGAAGGGGACAATATGTTATTGTGAAAGAGACGACAGGGTTCAACATTTGTAGTCTTGTTTTATTTCAAACTCAAATTGCTAGAAGTTTTACATTATTAAACAAACCTAAACTAATACAATGCAATAATTATTTGTAGGCCACAGCTTAATCAGCACCAGTATTGCAACATTGAAACAACCATAGAAACACACAACAAACATCCAAGCCATGGAGGCAATGAGGATAAAGTGCCTTGCCCAAGGACATAACACATTTGCACGAGCGGGGCTTGAACTCACAACCTACAAGGGGCGCCTTAACCACTCGGCCATATATGCTCTTCAAAAACAAGCAAAATGGTTTGCATTAAAGTATTACAGTCAAGTTCAAGTTGTGTGGACCAAAAGTGATATTCTATTTGTAATATATTTCTAAGAAACATCACAAGAAATTATTATGTATAATTTTTATATACACAAGATTTATTGCTTAGATCTAAATAAGAAACTAATTTCAAGAATATAAAGAAATTCAAAAATATTTCCAAGAAATTATTTAATGAACGAAATACCCGATTAAAGCAACTTTAAATTTCCCCCCCCCCAAAAAAAAAAGAAGATAAATGATTAGGCTAAACCTTAATTATTTCTATAAGTTTGATTTATTTAAAATCTAAATTAGAAACAAAAATAGTTTTGTTTTCTGTATCCTTGATGACTTAATTAAATATTTCCATGAATTTTTATAATGATTGAAGGGTCATTAAATGTTTGCCTTGTTGTATTTGATTTATTTCTATATATTTATGAAATAATTGACCATTTTAAAGTATAAGGCAGCTTTAAAATGTTTCTCAAAAAAAAACACCCCAAGATAAATGATTAAACGTAATTATTTCTTAGATGGATAAGTAAATCTAAATCAGAAACTAAAATAGTTTTGTTCTCTGTATTCATTTTTTAATCAATTCCTTTTTTTTCCCTTTTTTTGCTCGGAAGCTTATTTTGTACTAAGGTGTAAGCAGAGAACAAATTGCTATGGACAAAGAGTATTCACTGTTTTTGATCAAACTGCCAAATAAATTTTTGTTTTTGTATGGCCTATCAGCAAAGAAGTATCAATTGTTCTGATTATTTTAAGATAATTATTAACAAAATTTCTTTCCTAGGGAACTCTAAAGCAATATTTCTATTTTTTGCTAATTTTTAGTTCTAAATGTCTGTTATCAATTAAACATGAATTATTATTTCTCAGTATGAATACATGTATTTAAAAATATAATGTTTCATCGAAATGTTTCTGTAAACGGAAAAAACTGAAAAGTTTTCATGTTGAGAAATCAATAATTTGTTTAGAAACATTGCCATCTAAAACTTTCCCGGCAGAGTGTATGTATTGATTCACAGCACTAATATGGTGTTTTTTAATACAAAAATATGGTTATTGCACGATATAAGTGGTATGTATAAGTGCTAAAATATCAATTATACAGTTTTAACTTATAATGTGCACCACCATTTTGATGTTTATTTGCCTTCTTTTTTCAGACTGTCGAGCTCCTGTATAGAATGACAGACTCAGGCAACGTATCCGTGGTATGCAAGAAACTCATGGCTTTCCTCAGCACTACCAAAGACGACTTTGTCAAGCGTGATTTGGTTGATAAAATTATGCAACTTGCTGAAAAATATCCTTACATATCTAACTTTGATTCAAAATGGTTTAGTATAGTCAAAGAGAAGAAATATTGTCCAAAATTACTTTTTAGGCAATATAGACTCAAAAAGATTTATCAAATTTGTAAGTAGAAACACTCCCTTCCATTTATTTCTAAAAAATGTAATTGTTTTCCATAAACCTCCCAGAGGTTTTTTGTCTTAGGATACAATGAAAAATGAAATTTTAAAGATGTATTCTGATTTGTGTTACAGATTTAAAATGTTTATACTTTTCTAAACTCCTAACAAATTATCAAATTTCCACCTTTCATTTCAATTCTGTAACAATTTTAGGTATAGTCAAATTCAGTTCGGCGGAACTCACAATTCGGATACATATCTGAATTTGGATTTTAAAAAATAACACAGCTGAAACGGGTCAAAATATGTATATATACACAAATCGCGATGGGAAATTTCCTATTCACCACTCGTAAAGAGTTCTAGATGATCCCTACTAGTACAGCCAAAGTGAGGCTTAATACGTCATCATTTGATGTGCACAGCAATTTTTCATCAAAGTTGCCAAATTATGTTGCTTTCTGTGGTCAGGACATGTTTCAAAAATTAGCTGTTCAATGGAATTTGCATAGATTAAAATGACACTTTCACAGGTACATTTATCGTAGATGCAAGAAAGACTTTCTAAACGTACTTGCCAGCTTGCACCATCGATTTCTTACCTGTGCTACCAACAGGTGTATCAGAATTTGGATACCCTACTTATCCTAAATCTGTTACGGGAAAACGTGTAAAAACTTTCATTAAAAAAAAATGACTTTGATAGAATCAAAACAAACAAACAAAATCATGTCACTTGCTCTGAAAAGACAATTTTCAGCCAAATTCATTTCTTGGGGTTCTCTCAGCAGTGTTTCTATTTTCTTAAAGTTTAAGATTCCAAATGTATGTTTGTTGACTTGAAAGTGAACATTTTTCTTCTTGTTTGAAACCAATTCCACCCCTCCCCCAAAGGTGTTAGTAAAATGCTCAAAATATTCCAAATAAAATGTGCTATGGCCTAGTAGTGTGTTTGGGACTGTTGTAAATTTTGCAATAATCTAAAAAAAAACACAAAAAAACAGGTTATTGAAATCAGGCCCCAGGACTGTTTCTATAATGTTGCCCTTCAGTTTCTATACACTATAATAAGTTGTTTTTATCTTCCTTAATGACTAATTCACATATCGCCCAACAGTGAAATGGTACATCGATGCAATGACCATGCTGATCATAACTGGAGGAGATATTGTGCCTACCAGCACAGTACACAGTGTCATCAATGTCATTTCAGAAGGTAAAAAGTTGGCAAAACTGTTGTAACTTACTTGTATTTCATTTTGTTACTTGTTAAATCATTCTAAAATGATAAATCAAAAAGGGCCCTAATTAGGATTCTTTCAGGGTCGAACCTAAGCTAATTTCTGTGGGTTTTTTTTAAAGAGACAAGTCAAAAAAAGTTTTCAGCACATTTTACAAACATTCTTGGTAGTGTTTTATTAAAAGACAAATATAAAGGTGTTTTGGGATCTTTTTTAGACCTTTCCGGCTTTAGGGAATTTTGTGTTTACCTTTACACTTCCCCTCCCCCAAGTTATGGATTTAATTCATATCTGGCTTTTATTATCAAATGAATCTGTATATATTTACTATGAACCCATGTTTCAAATGCTAGGAAATTAATGTTCTGATCTTGTGCATGGCACATTGATCACTATACTATATAAAGTATTAGCTAAGATAATTAGTTTGGTTAATTAGTAAGCTGAATTCATTCATTGCATCATTATTTTCTGTTAACTCAACAGACAACAATGCAGAAGTACGACAACACGTATTAGAGTTATACTTGGGATTTGCATCAAAGAAAAATGTTCCAGAAACACTGCTACATCTTATTGCATGGGTAAGTATGGCATGAAGTTGATTTAACCCTTTCCAGCCCAGTCTCATTTCTCATGGCATAAAACACTTTGGTCACAGCTTGTGTCGTATAATATACATATGGGAGATGAGTTGTAAACGTAACACCAAAAAGTTAGTTTCCCTCTCAACATGACAGCTTAACATTGTAAGGTAAACCATTTTACAAATAAATTATACATAGGAATACTTCTATGACTGTTACCAAAGTGATGTGTGAAAATGAAAGATGTTCATTGGTTAATGGCTGAATGAGCTCTAATTGAAGACAAAAACTTGCCTATTCAAAAATGACAATTATTAATTTAATAAAGGAGCAGAATGGCTTCTATAGTGACTATTTGTGATCGATCTTACAGCCCATTTTTGAAGTTTGTATATTTTATCCAAATAATTTTTGCAAGTATTTCCCCAAATTAAGACATTGTAATTAACATAGGGTAAAACTAAAGTGCAATACAATGTATACAAGACTTTTTTAGGTAAAGAATACTTCAATTTATTGATGACACCAATATTCCAAGATATTGTTTTAGTAACACCATCAATGTGGTTTTTCCATGTCAGATTTTCATCTACAATGACTCCAAGAAATTTAGTTGTAGTTACTCTCTGTAATTTTGTTTTATTTAGCTCAACAAAGATATTATCATCGTCTTTTGTATTTCTATGGTGAGTTCCTAAAAGCATATAATACGTCTTTATGGCATTTTACTGAGAGTTTGTTTGCGTTAAACCAATTGGTTACTTCTTTTAATTCATTATTCAAAACATTAATATTACTTGCAAGATTTTCATTAGAGTACAGAATAGTGGTATCATCAGCAAACAAAACGAATTAAAGAATTGATGAAGTATTAACAATATCATTTACATACAAGATAAACAAAAGGGGGCCTAGTATGGAACCCTGTGGTACACCGCAAATTAACTTTTCGAGATTAGATTTCTTGTTATTATACGTTACATATTGTTTCCTATCACTTAGATAACTCTTAAAGCCAGTCAAAAACTTTGCCACAGAACCCATAATATGTGAGCTTATGAAGTAAAATGTCCAGCTAAGCTCATTTAGCCATGAAGTTATGAATATCTTTCACTTTCACACAGTAACAGTCATAGAAGTCTTCCTAGGTAAAAGTTATTGGTAAAATGTTTTACCTTACGATGTTAGGACGTCATGTTGATAGGGGACTTACGATTGGTGTTGTGTTTATAAGCGTTGAGTAGGGAGGTATAGATCTTCTGAAAACAATGGCCAGAAAAATGGTAATTCGGCTGGTGTGCTAATTTTTGTTAAAATCAGAATTACATTTGAGTCTCTTTTTTCAACTCTCAGCCTATTAATGACTTTAGTTTCTTAGTTTCCAAAGTGAGGTACCGGAAACTGAAAGCAAACTTAGAGTGAAAGACGCATTTAAAGGGGCATTGGACAATTTCAGCAGCATTCCTAACCTTTTTCCCAAGCATTTTGAGATTTTTGCATCATTTGAATTATTAGCGGTAATAATGACAGCAGGCAAAGTTTCTCTGTCACATTCAAACCCTTTACATCAAAATATTTAGATATTCTTATATTTTTAATTATCGTTGTCAAAAAATACTGCCCCCTAGCTGTAGTTGAATTATTAAAATTGGCCTTTTCAGGAGATCTAATGCAAACTCCAAATTTCTTTTGATATATCTGCAATCTACGATGTGAAACGAATGTTTTATGAACAAATCTTTGGCTCTTTCTTGATATTTAGCATCAATAAATATGTTTAGAGAATGGCCTCATACCCAAGATCAATAAACAAAATAAAATTCAAATTTTTGACTTTTCTGTAGGGTTGATCAAAATTTTCCCATTATCTGGTAATTAACCGTTATTTTCTAACATATGAAGTGTTAATCATCCACAACATTTTTTTTGAAATTTTGTCCAATGTCCCTTTAAGTTTGTCATACTGGATATTGTGGTCTTTAATTTACTTTTATCAATGCAGGTAATTGGAGATTGCTGCAGTTTACCAAGTGCTCCTCCAACACAGCAACTGCTGACTGTTTTGTGCAATCTCCTTGTCAGACCTTATGACAATGATATCGTCAGAGAATGGATCGTATCTGCCATCGTCAAAGTGGTTATGCATGGGAAGATCCTACCTGGTGATGTGAGGGAAGTGTTGAAGGAACACAAGATGTCTGCATCAATGAGTTTGAGACAGGTGAGTTAACTTTAACCCTTTAATCCCTGGCCATTCCACGTGTATCTGCGATCTACGATCCTTTGCAGCAAGGTGTCCACTGCAAACAGACATTTAAGAAATTTTTATGAATTCAGGTGTGTCTGAAAGCATCTGTATAGTTGATGTTGGTTTTTCCAAAGGCAAACATCTCAAATGTGTTGAGATAGCTGATAACAAAATCTTCAACCTACACATATGCATGACTTTTTTTCAGTATACGATGGATTCTTATTCCACAGCAAATAAAAAAAGTGTTGACCTACCGACACAAATATTTTTGGGAGGTAAAAGGACAGTCAAACAATTTGGTTTTTTTAGGGGGGGGGGGGGCTAATGAACAGAAGGACAAGTGACTCTAACAAAATTTCATTGATATAGCTCCTTCTTTCTGGGTAAAGTTTAAAACTTTTTGATCATCACAGTTTTATAGCTTGCACATTGGAAGTAAGATTTCCATTTTGTCTTTCAGAGAATACATGAGCTGGAGGCACTTTGCAATGACATGTCATTCACTCAGTCAGTTTTACCAAATGCAGATCTGCAGGTAAGGTTTTCATCAGTAGTTAAAGGTAGGTATTTTGATTTGGTAACAAATTTGAACATATGCCTTTAGAGTATAAATTTAACTTATACTTTTGGAGAATAACTTCATACCCAAGATCATCATGCAATACGAAATCCTGATTTTTGACTTTTGTAAAGGTTTTGATCAAGATTTTCACAATTGGGATTTTATTTTTTTCAATGCACCTTTCAGCATATATATATATAGATTAAACCAGTAATAATAATGCCATATTGTGAGAATCAGAATATAGACTCTGCCCTACAAAGTAAAAACACAGTATGTGCATTTATTTTTCCTTTTAGCACGCAATTTTACTTCAATCCACTCTCATGCAAAAAGTTGTATGTACATATTTTTGATATAGTAGATACTGCCTTGTGAGATATGAAAGAGAATTGGTCGTCTGCTTATTTCTGCAGGATTTCTCCAAGGGAAAAGGAAGTAGCTTGCAATTGATCTGCAATGCACATACAGCATTTTTACTTTGATGGGCAGGACTGTACTTATTAACCCAATCATGCCAAAAGAGCTGTAATTATAACTTTGAGGGCATGTGTAACAATACTTAGTTTGTCTTTTACATCTTGTATTATGTAAAATGTTTGCCACAATCTGAAGGCAAATAAATTGACAAATAAGTAATAAACCAGGTGTCCCAAAAAATGGTTACACATAGAAAAATGATCGTTTGCAAAAACTATAGCAGTTGAAGAGTTTTTTCTTACCTCATGATTCATACCTTTGCTACATGGTTGCAAAATTCTAATATCACAGCATTTTTATTTTTTTAGTTATCAACATTAACACTTAACAGATACCTACGTCTGAAACATATTTTTGCAAAATTCAACAAAATTGTAAGCATGTTTGTTTTATGTAATTTTAACCCTCGTTCAACCCCATGTGAAATTGAAATTGATAGGCTTAAAGTTAGATTGTTGTATAGGGTAAAGTTTTTTGTTTTTATTGACACCAAAATTATGAAAATCCAACAAGCTGTTACGTAATTATGGTGTAATAAATTATTTCAGGTCAGAAAATTATACCGAAATCTGATTTTGGGCAAAATTGGCCACAAATTTTAAAATGTTCATTGGACTTTTGATAATAACGTAAAGTAAATTATAATTTAAACATGTCCTGTATGCTTTTAGCATCATATCACTTAGATATTTTTCAAAATTTACACAAGTGTGCAGTTTAAACAGTTAAAAAATTAATGTTAACTCTGAAAATATTCTTCAACTTTTGCACCACAACTTGATTGACAGGTTCAATATAAACAACTCATTCTGGAATGCATGGAATGCAGGTATTCCTAATTTGCATAATTACTGCATTCCCTTCATTGGTTGCCTGTTGCCCAGAGGATTGAATACAAACTTCTCCTCATCACATTTAAAGCTTTTCATCTGAATTCCCCTCAGTATCTCGCCTCTTATTTTCAGTTATACAAGACTCTTCGCTCCAGCTCAACCATCAAATTTCATGTGCCTCGCTCCAATAAACAACATGGTGATCGTGCCCTGTCAGTTGCTGGTTCTCACATATGGAATGAATTGCTTGTCAATATCCGTGGTCTTAAACACATTTCTACTTTTAAAAGTCATTTGAAGTCTCATCTGTATCCTAAATTGTAGTTTTCCCCCCTTTTCTGTTTCTTTAGCACCTTACCTACTTTAGTAAAAGGCGCTCTATAAATCTCATTATTATTATTATTATTATTAAATACACTGAAAGAGAGTTCAATTATTATTTATTAAAAATTGAATGAAATTTGGGTCAATATAAAGAAATTCTACTCAATCAGTTAGGAAAAAAATTGAACATTAAAATATCACAAAACGTGTATGCTATTTATTTGTTAGATTTTGAATAAATGCGTTTCTGACATAGGTATTTAGAGTAAAAATGCTGTGATATCAGACTTTTGCAAGTATCTAGAAGAGGGTTGTAATATAATTTGCACAACGTTTTGTTTCTCCAACTACTATAGTTTTTGCACACAGTCATTTTTCTACATGTAACCATTTTTTTGGACACTTGCAATGGTACTTTTATACTGAGGAGCGTTGTAGTAGCGCTTTAGTGAAGTGGTTAGCGATGGAATCCCAGATTGTTAGGGCTTTTAACTGGCTTGTTGGGAGCATTTAGATGGATATTTTAGATCTCCCGCTACTCATATGAAGTATTTTGAGTTGAATAAATACTTTACGATGAGAGATGGTTGTCATCGGAAAGGATGTAAAGTCGTCAGTTCAATTCACAGTAGAGTCATAACTGTACACATCAATCACGGTCAGTATCATAAGAGTGTCTCGTCGAAACCTGTATGAAACTCGTTGAGCTGATACAGTCAACGATGGTGCATGTTGGCTGATCAAGGTTCAGCGCCCCTATAGAGGTTGCTGCAGAACTTGAAATGATGCTTGGTGTGGAATGGAGTTTACTTGGGCCACAGTGGTCAGCGAATACCTCTAAAGTGTGCCGAGGCCGTGTGAAATTACAAACCAGGGAGGCATAGCGCACTGTCAATTTATGTATTTATTTATGTAGAGTAGGGTATTCTACTCCAGATTATCCCAACCTTGTTTCAGCCAATTAAACCAAGATTTCAAAAATTCCTTGATTGCAAATTCAAGCGCAATGCAAAGTACCTATATACTGTTGAATGAAAAGTGCGACAAGTTTCCTGCTGAAATATAATATTGACATTTTGTCAGATTTATCCATAGTATAGAATGCAGTTGCATTTCGTATCAACGATGGTGTAGCCACATTGATGCAGGGTGGTTCCTTTTTGGGTGTACCTTTTCAGTCGATCGTATTTGGTTGTCAGTTAATTAAACTAATAAAAATTATACCGCTAATATTGAAAATCAGGCTATGCCACTGCATTTCACTCTATTTGTTTGTTTGCTTTGAACAGTTGGACTCCACCCTTTCCTTTTTGGATGACTATGTATCTGATGCATTAGAGAACGGAGCGGCTCCCTATAAACCAAAACAGCAGAGGCACACAGAAAACCAGCCGTCACCTGAAGGTAAAGGCGCTTGTGGATAATGTGATATGAAAAACATGCCTGTTCCATTTTGGTATTGGCAATTTACACAAATAAAAAAGCAATCTGTTTTAGAGCTATCAAGACACTCACGTGTTGAACATGAGACTCATGCATCAGTATCCCTGAATGTGAATTGAATAACCTTTGCTTACAGATGAAGACAAAAACTTACAATTCCCGCCGCTTTGAAGATACACTAGCCATTTAAAGTTTTTCCGCACTAACACATTATTCAGCCATATCTCACAAGGCGTTTATAAGGAAACTATCTGGAAACTTATGTTGCTTTTGGTCAGATCTGATAGGTAATCTACTTAAGTGTAAAATTGAGCACCGAATGGGATCAACCCCCTCACGTATAGGGAGGGGCAACATCACAAATGGGTCAAAAAAACGTGATTTTTAGGTCAAATTTGATTTGACAACACCTGGGTCAAGGTCACTTCACCACTCAAGTTGAGTGGTCATATGGAATGTGTATATGTAATAGAGTGACAAGCAGGTGATTAAATGTCCTGGTCACGCTTGACTTCGCCAAGAAAATGCTTGGAAACAAACGAAAAATGATCCTTCAACGCCTCCCAGTTTACAAAAATAGGGCTGTGGTAAAAGAGGAATGGTCCCTGACATTTTAAAAGGTTTTAAGAGGTTTTCAATCTGTCATATACCGTCACAAAACACTCCACATTCATCACAGCCCTATTTTTGTAAACTGGTGGGGCCTTGAAGGATCATTTTTCGTTTGCTTCAAAGCATTTTCTTGGCGCAGTCAAGCGTGACCAGGACATTTAATTGTCTGCTTGTCACTCTATTACATATACACATTCCATATGACCACTCAACTTGAGTGGTGAAGCGACCTTGACCCAGGTGTTGTCAAATCAAATTTGACCTAAAAATCACGTTTTTTCGACCAATTTGTGTTGTTGCCCCTCCCTGTACGTGAGGGGGTTGATCCCATTCGGTGCTCAATTTTACACTTAACTAGATTACCTATCAGATCTGACCAAAAGCAACATAAGTTTCCAGATAGTTTCCTTATAAACGCCTTGTGAGATATGGCTGAATAATGTGTTAGTGCGGAAATACTTTGAATGGGTAGTGTATGTTCATAAAATTTTGAAAAGTGAAATATTTTCTCAAAGTGGATTTAAATTAAAGGTAACAAAATTTGCGACAAAATTGTGGTTCATCCAAGTCTAGGTGAAGTACTTTAAAAATTATAACAAAAAGAAGATTTTGTAAAATTGACAAAAACTGTTTGCCCACTTGAGACATCATAAGATGGTCACTGCCCATTTTCCCATAGAAAACAATGCAGAATTTTGCACCATTTTAGCATAGATGAACGTCCCTTTGATGATTTCTTGTTGATTAGATGTTGTTTATTGGTCATTTCAAAACACAACCCTGTATTTTTTTCATTTAATAACATGATTTAAAAGGGATAAATATTGAAATAAACCATTTTCCCCATAGACTATACACACTTAAGAAGTCTGCTGAATTCTGCAGACTTACTATGCAAATCTGGCCTTGATCATACAGTTTCTGAAATGAAAGGTGCCATCTCTTGGCTTCTACTGAACTGGGCTATCTTTTGTGATGATCAAAGCATACACTCGCGGTCAAAAGTGTTTGTGCACAAAACCTTTAACCAGCCATATTTCGAAAACCTTTCATCATTTGCGTCATTTTTCGGATTTTATATTTTACATATATAGATCTAAAGAACTTAACAAGAATTGCATTCACCACATTTGGCAATATGGCATGCTAAATATACTCTATACTTTATGCACATTCAAAAATGGAATTTAAATTCATAACTGCACATTTCTTGGGAAACATATAGCCTGAAATAGTTCTTTACGGTTACACGGTGATAACAAGCATTGAATAATAAGCTAAACAGGTACATATCAAAAGGTGCATGTGGTGTATTGGTATATGGTCCAGGAAATTGGTCATTTTATGGTTATGGAAGATCAAATATCAGAGGAAACATGGATTATTTATATTGGATACATATGGTACCTATGAAAAACATGAATTTTTAAGAGTCTTGGTCATTTTATATAATAATTAGATTTTTGCCCGTATTTAAGCGTGCTCAAACACTTTTGACTGCGGGTGTAGGTTTGTGTGAGCAATAAATAATGTCCTAAAATAATGTGTTGAATGCAATTCTTGTTAAGTTCTTTAGATCCTCTGATTTGCCAACACAAAGTATAGGGAAAATGCAAAAAAGTATCATTTTGTGCTTTTTGAAATAGTTAATTCTTTATTGATTTTTTAATTTGATTGTTTTGGGGCATATTTCAATATACTTGAATAAAAAGGGTTACTGTGTTACTTTCAAGAAAAATG
Source organism: Ophiothrix spiculata (assembly GCA_000969725.1). NCBI lineage: Eukaryota > Metazoa > Echinodermata > Ophiuroidea > Amphilepidida > Ophiotrichidae > Ophiothrix > Ophiothrix spiculata. The sequence continues at coordinate 83,440 of JXSR01S048458.1, forward strand.
ACAAAAACTGACATTTTTAAATAAAATTTGATTACTTGATGGCACATCTGCATTTGCATAATTGCCCATGTATTATTGCACAGTGACGGGGCACATGATTAACCAAGTGCATCAATAATGCGTGCATTTAATGTGCATTGAAAATTGCATACGCAACTTTTGCAAACAATTTTATTTATAATTTTATATATATATGATTCAAATTGTTGTCCCCTGTTGTAAGCAGCTGCTTCTGTGAGGAAACAACTTGAATGCTATCCATTCAATAAACTATCTTGATAACCATACAAAATCAATCAAAGCTCACTTCTTCATTATCTCTTTTTACAGAAGTCAAACCAATATTTGCAGGCCTGAATTTCCAGCCTTATGCCAGCCCTGCCTCAGTAGTCAGTGGTGATTCAATGCCCATCTCAGGTCCAACTGATAAAGGCAGCAGCGCTCACCCATCTACTCCAGCTCCATCAGTCAGCTCCGATGGAGCATCGGCTAAAGATGCTCAACAACTGAATTATCCCAGGTGAGTGGGAAAGATTAAACCCAGTGTTGGACTTATCCATTTTAGGGAGCTTGTGTGGTCTAGTATAACAGTGCAGGACGCCGAATCAGTAGGTTGCAAGTTCGAGCCCTGCTTCTTCAAACGGGATATGTCCTTTGGCAAAACATTTTATCTCGATTGCTTCATTGAGCTGAGCGCATCGGGGAGCTGTTGTGGGGAATATGACAATCTAAGTAGTACCCCTAGTGGATGTGATCTGATTGTGACAATTTCCGAACAGCGGTAATAATATGAAGCACTTAGTGAACTGTTGGAATTGGTTTATAAGCGCTATATAAAAGCTTCATATTATTATTATACTCCTACCTAAACAATTTCTGTAGAGTCACAAGGTAAACACTGTATGCTTCAGCCTAATGTGGAGCATTGGCAAAGCGAACCGACGGCTTAGCGTGACTTCCGAACCACAGAGAAATCAGAATAATTATAAAGTTTCTTGCCCAATTAGGAACAAGGAGACGTGATCCGACAGTGGGATGCTGTCCACTTGGTGCAACTTACATTGGGGCACTAGCAGTGGCATAGCCAGAGTTTCAAAATGGGGGTGTAAAATTTGTTGACAACCCAATAGTAGACCCAACTTTTTTTCAACATTTTGAAAAATGAGGAGCAAAAAAAAGGTCTCACAAGTGCACTGCTGATTGTTATTGCATTCTATGTCTCAATCAAATCTTGGCTTTGAAGTCAATCTTTTCTTGACATGTTTGTTCAAATTTTACTCAAAACTGATGTTCTTCAAAATAAAACAACAAACTTCTCTTCGATTTCAAATTTCCAACAGTGGTACAAATTTTCCAACAGGTGCCCTCTTCTGGCCGCACCACCTCTGACTATGCCGCTGACAATTAGCACAAAGTTCATACTAAATTCAGTTTGAACCGTACGCTGGGCTCCGATGTCTTATCCAAATTAAGACACCAGTAACCGCTAATCAATTTAAGCACTTGATTGGCCCGTATCCTGGAGGCATTTGTTTTCAGCGTCAAACAGTTACACGCTTGACGCATTGGTGATTGTGCGAATTTCTTGTAACGTGTAGTTAAACGCGGTGCGTCATGCAGAGGTCGCACATGTAAACATCATCATTTTATCAACCTCTTCACCAAAACCTTCCACTCACGAACGATTGCCGTGTAGTTAGATAGGGCGATTGAGTTGGCAAGTTGTGTAATTCTACTGGTCAAAATTTTGACTAATTATGATCAGCTGTTACCTGAGATGATGGGCAGTCTGAACCATATAGTGAAGTGCCCAAATCGAGGGTACCAGCGTATTTGAACCATGGTATAAAATGCAGTTGTATTGGAAGATTGAAAACTTTGATTTGAAATTTTTGTGCTAATTGTGCCACGGTTTGAATACGCTGCTGGTACCCTCAACATCAAAGCCTCACTATATGGCTCAGACTGCCCACTATTGCAGGTAACCTTTTGACCAGTAAAATTGTAAACTTATGTTGCTCACTCGTCCTATTTATATACACAGCAATCATTCATGAGTGCATGGAAGACTTTGTTATTAGATTGGCAAAATGGTGATGCCTACATGCATATGCAACTTCTGCATGACACGTGTTTAAGGCTGGGGTAGACCTTCAAATGGCATAAACCGTTTTTGTACTCTTACTTTCAAACTAATTGCATAAACTATATAAAAGTATACATTTTTAGAACCAGATTTTTATCTTGAACTATTGATGATATTAGTTTTTGACCAAAATGTCAATTTTGGCACAAAAAAAAATGCCCCAAACCGTATTTTTTGCCCCAAAATTTCTGGAAAGCCTAACTAAAATTTGCATTGGTGAAATGTTGAACTTTTTTGCTTTTTGGAATTTAGAAACAAATGTCTAGGAACTGTTTCTCAAATTTTTGATTTTTATCTTATTTTTTGAAAAATTGCCAAAAATAGGTCAAAAAATCCCACCGCTGCCACCAAAATAGCAATTTGTGGCCTATTTTTGACAATTTGAAAAACATAAGATGAAAATCAAAAATTTGAGAAAACCGTTCCTAGACATTTGTTTCTAAATTCCAAAAAGCAAAAAAGTTTAAGGCTCCAGCCTTAACTATGTGTTGCGAGAAATTTACACAAACACCAATGTGCCATGCGTGTTATGTTTTTGACGTTTAAAAGAAATGCTGTCAGGACATAGACCTGATCAGCGATTACCGGCGTCTTTTTTTGGAAAAGACGTTGGAGACAAGTGTCCAGTTTGAGTTGCATCAAGTGGGTGGCCCACATATTGGCAGACATTATGGTATAGGAACGTGTGAAAATGGATTGGTGTATATGGGAAAGATACTTTGCCTGTCACAGGGGCATCGGAAGGAAAACAAAAATGGTGCGGCCATTGATAAAAGTGGTGCGGCCTGTGGTCCATTAGTTATCAAAAATAAGTAAACAACTAAGCCCCAGAAGAAGAAAGTAGTTAATAAAAACGAATATATACAGTAGTATTTTATGGTTATTGATGCTAGAACCATAATTAAACATATCAATTTGTATTTATTTATTTTTATTTTTTCGGGCTGACAAGTGGTGTGGCCAAAGCCCACATGGCCTACACGGCTCCAACACCCGTGGCCTGTCGGACCCATTTTTACATGTCTCCTGTTGTTCTGTAGGTCCTTACAAAATAACAATAGATGTTATATATAGTTTAGAATAGTAGAATTCACTTCTTCTCGAGGAATTGTTTTAATACCAACTTTAAATTTGACATGAATTTCAGTTAAAAAACTCCCAAATGTTGTAAATTCTCTTCAGTTCATTATCCCTTACTTTATGTTTAAAAAATCATTTTTTCTAACTACGATTTAAGTGGGCCGACCTAGACATCACTGTCCCCTACAGAAAAAAATAAAATAAAAATACACTTATGAGTAGAGCTAATACTATATACTTTTGGCCTAACCTGAACTTAAAATGAAGGCGTATAAATATAAAATGGACTGCTCTTCCCCATCTTACTCATTAGCTTAGTTGGTAGAGCGTGTCACTAGTAATGCCAAGGTCCCAGGTTCAAATCCTCTATTGTCAGTGATTTTTTTTCACTGACTGTCATATATGTGTACCGCCGCGGCAAAAGGGTCCAGTTGTCGGCTCGTATATGTTGCTCCTTGTAGCATATCTAATGTATGGTATTTGTATACATCAGATATGCTACAATGAGCAACATGTAGGAGTCGACAACTGGACCCTTTTGCCGCGGCGGTACACATATGTTGTGAGGTTGTCTAGTTTAAAATTCACATAAAAATACTATACTTTGTTTCTACAATAATAATTTACATAAAAAATTGGTAAATTTTGTATCTAAAATGAGTTGCATGTGTTGAGCATGGTGTTGTTCGGGCATGAGCTCAGATTTGTAAAATATGCAATATAGTTTTTCAAAATTTAAATTGAAGTAGCGATCAAAATTTTGGTTTCTTGAAGGTATTTTTCAAGATTTGAAGCTATACAAAAACAAATTCTCAGTAATCTAGAAGAAGTAGGTGTAAACTCAATATTATCTCTTTTTTGGCAGCATTTGTTGATGGTAAAAAGTTTTTATTCATCTTTCAGTATCACAGGCTTGAAACTGGATGGTGTGAATAAAGTTTGGGGACGCAAAGGATATATCCGATCAAGGTCATCACCAAGACAACAACCAGAGGTCAAAGGTGAAAGGTCAACAGATGCCAATGATGACATGACATCTGCTAAAGAGGATTTGCCTGGTAATGATGGTGAGCAAGTTAGTGTTCAAGTAAGTGTTTTAATTTTATGATTAAGGTATGTGATTTGTTAAAAATGTTTGCAAGAAAGATGTTTTTTCCTTGATTCAGGGAGAGGCATAAAATCCAAATGTTTGTACACTGTCCAGAAGTAAGAAAAATGTGAAACTTTTTGCTTCAAGGCAGCAATTAAATGCATGGTTTAAAAGACATTGGAACATTTTGCATATCACCTTCTCTTAAAATGATCCCTGTAGAAAATCGAGTACAATTTCTAGTACAAGATTGGAATGTGCACATTTGGAACATCATTTGAGTACACTTTAAGTCCAATTTGTACTAGTGTACTCGAATGATGTTCCAAATGTGCACATTCCAATCTTGTACTAGAATTGTACTCGATTTGTACTAGAATTGTACTCAATTTCTACCAGGGATTGCTTTCAACATAATTACCAAATGTATAATGAGAATCTTGAATTGTATTTGGTCAGTATATTCTGGAACTAATGACGCTTTTAGGCTGCGATCACATAGAACTATACTATTCGGGTATACGGTGCACGATTTCACCTGGGCACGCGTATAGATGCAATCGAACACGTGAATTTGATGCTACCGGGTCACATAAGAGGGCACTATTCGAAAAAATGTATAAAAATATAGCCATCGAATAGTGTATAGCGAATACCGTATACCATATACTTCTATGTGATCGCAGCCTTAGTGACAAACATAAAACCATCCCTTTTGTAAATTTCATACAGTGGGTTGACTTTTGAGGTAATATTCAGATCTATCAAAAAAACTCTTCTAATCCGGATCAGGATCTTCCAAAGCCTCCTTGTTCCTGTTTCGAAGAGTTAGGCGGTCTTTAGCGTATAAACAATATTTTAAAAAGCTTGAGTCAAAGATTTGGCAGTCTAAGCCTATCATGAAAAAATATTTTAAAAAGCTTGAGGTGATGAGACCTGGTTGGCTTCCGTAAACTACAGACAAAAACAGACCGCGATCTTCAACCGGACTTTGAGTCTGATGATACTTAATTGCAACAAAATGGCATTGCCTGTTGCTACATTGTTGCGCCATGATTTATCTCCTGGTATTGGTTGTCAAGATTGTGCACTGATATTTGAAATGACCATCAGTACTTTGATTTGCATTTTGCATCATTGAATCTTCTTCAGTATCTCTGCACAATGCGTGCCCGTTTAACATTTTAAAGTTTACCAATGCACAATAAGATGTTACCAATTGCTGTACAGAAAAGAGTTCATAATGAAGCAAGTTTGTTCAAAATCAAAATTGGGTACCTTTACTTACACAGCTGTAACTTTTGAATGCATTGGTCAATTTCAATAAACTAAAATTCACATGAAAGCTGATTAAATTTGCTATTTATCAAATATAATTAAAGTTGATAAACATAAACAGAATTCCTATAAAAAATAACTCTGTTGATTACACTTAAATTTGATTCACCCTGTATATTAATCTTAGTTTTTGCCACTGCTTATACAAATATTAACTGACTATGAGTGTGATGGTAGAAATATCATCATGAAGTGAAGATGTATCATTGTTCCATTTCACTCGCCTGTAAAATGGAACGATACATCGTTTGCAGAGTTATGATATTTCTACAATTACACTAATTTAAGACAGTTAATATTTGTTTTATACCACTCATTTATAAATTCTTTTACCTCAAAATATTGATAACTTCAGTATCATCCAATGGTTGAGTTGACCTTAGAAAAACAATGGCGAGTCCACAACTTGGTGCATGTGTATTTCAGTGCAGCACAGTGTGATAGTTTTACCATCACATGGAGGGAGTGATGGGGAAATTTTCAAACGGCAATAAACCAATGAAATGCCTTGAACTTATAAAGAGTGATACAATAACATCTACATAGGTGACGGGTTACATCAAAAGGCACAGGTTGTCGGTCATGCAAATTTGGAAATACAGTCAAATTAAACCTGCAAATTATAAAGAACAAAAATAGTAACACTATTGTCGCTATTCCTCATAACTTCAAAACCCAAACTTCAATTTTTATATGTTCATGTTCAAATTTGATCCCCTTTCCCTCTAGTGTTGTGTTTATCAAATCCTTTGTTAAACCTCTCAACATTGTTTAAATTGGACCTCTCAACATTGTTTGATTGGGGTTAGGGTCAGAATGAATATGATATTGTAAACCTAACCATACATGTACAACTTCATGTATCAATCATCGGTCAAATTCAGCCAAAATTTCTGTTAATCATGAAAAGCTGCTATTTGTAAATTTCAGATTTTTTTTTCATTTATCAAGTTTTTTGAAAAAGATCTAGATAGAAAATAATAATCTTATTGAATTTTTGACTTTCCAGTTTTCTTATTTTGATAAGATAAAACAATTTTTGGCAAAATAATTACATAATTTTAAAATTTTAGTAAAGCAGCACACAGCTTTGGCAAGGTCAACAAATTTCACCTAAACAAAATTGGTTAGCCTGGCGGTTAATGTTAATGTAAATGTAACAACAAGATCTTAAATTAGCTTTGCTCTGATTTTTTCACTATAGATGAGTGGTGCTAAAACTGTAGAAACAACTAGTACACAAAAACTTTCTAAAGAGGAGACTGAAGAGGATAGACAAAAGAATGAGCTAGCTCGAGCCTTGTTTGGAGGAATGCAGAGGTCTATGGACATAAGCAATGTAAGCAAGCTTTTTTTAAGCGGTTGCTTGGTGATTTTTACCCTATGGTTCCCGACTTTTTGCGCCTGGTGGGACAGAAAAATTGAGACCCAGGCAACAATATTTTTCCCTACTACAGCGCCCAGGTCTTGCTATACACGAGGATCATTCAAAAAGTTCTACCTGTTGTATCATAACTTTTGTTCTACTTAATTTAGCTACTTGAAACTTTGCAAAAATATAGCTAAGAATGTCACCTGCACATAGTGAAAAAAATCATATTAATTCCTTCTCTTGATTTTTGCAGGTGATTTTAAAAATACAGTAAGATTTGGTACACCGAAAACGGTCAAAATATGTGCAACATTTTTAAAAGTGGCTCAAGTATAGTGAATTGAAAAGGCCATAACATAGCAATGTAGTATTGCTATACAGTAAAACTTTTATAAAACATAAGAATGAACATAAACAAATTGTATGGCATGATTAAAAAAGCAGACTCAAACTGAAAATTATTATCTGATCCAGTAGCTGGGGGTGGTTCTGTGTGCAGGTGAGGCCCCCAAAATCACCCTTCATTTTCAGTTAGAGGACCACCT
>JXSR01S048465.1:10872-28372 GCA_000969725.1 Ophiothrix spiculata
ATGAAAATCAAAAATTTCTTTTGATTTATCTGCAATCTATGATGTGAAAGGAATGTTTTGCAAACAAATCTTTGGGTCTTTGTCATTGTATAGCATCAATAAATACGTTTAGAGAAAAGCCTCATACCCTAAATCAACAAACAAAATAAAATTCAAATTTTTGGGTTTTATTTGAAGGTTTTGATCAAAATTTTCCTGATATCTGGTAATTGACTGGTATTTTCTAACATAGGAAGTGAAAATCATTAACAAACAAAATTTCAAAATTTTGTCCAATGCCCCTTTAAGCCTACCTCACACTATGACAAATTCACAACGAAGGGTGACTAATGTGAGTCATGAATGTAGGGCAACAACTGAATTAGACTCAAAACTTAGAGCAAGAACAGCTACTGTTAGCTATGGTAACATGCCATAGCTAGCATATTAGTCAGCGTCAAGTGATAGTAACCCAAGATTACTGGCATTAAATTCAATTTGAAATCCATACCTTTACATCATTTACCTCGTATTGGTCATAGCCCGGTGGTACTCAAATTTGGTTTTGGTAGGGGTGTGCAACTGGGAATTGTGAAGTACCAACCATGTATATACCAATTTTCAAGAAAAAGGGAACCATCCGCATACAAAATACCCAAATTTGGGTCAAATTTATACAAAGATTGAATTTTTCCGCAAAAATTTAAGCTAATTTGGCTTGAATCTAGGCTGATGTTTGTTTGAAATTTATTTTTAAAAATCCAAAATTTGGACCATTCGGGTGCAAATTTCAGAAAATTTTGAAATATAGACCCATCAAAATACCACATTTTGCAAAGAAAAAGGACCCATTGGCATACCAGATAGACTGGTTTTGCTACCCAAGTTTGCGGCACATCCCCATAATCACTTCTGTACTAAGTACCCCTCCCGGGGGTCATAGTAAGAGCCTGCCTTTAGGAGTCATTGTTTTTACCTTGAATATTCCTTCTAAACCGCTACAATCATCAAAGCCTTGGCAGATTATTGCACCCAGTCTTCGATCAAGATCCAACACTTGATTCTCAAAGACTTCATAGTCTGTCAAGAACTCCTGTACAGAAAAAACAAGAGAAAGATATTACAAAATATCTTTGGATATCAATTAAGATGTGTCCACATTATTAATTATGCAAGGTCTAGCAGTGTAGTTTTGTCTCTTAATCATTAGGAAATGAAAATGAGTGTCACAAGTTCAAATCTAATGAATGATGCGTGTAGTTTTCCTGAGGACAGTATCTTCCCTAATGTACAGAATAGTACAGAACTTAACTCTTTCACTCCGGCAGGCTGCTAACAGCAGCTCCCAAAAGTGTGCACGGAATTTCTACTTTCACACCATTTTTTTACAAATTGCTCTTAAAAAAACCTAAGCCTTAACTGGTCGAAAATTCGCCAGCAAGCAGTTGAAACAAAGAGCTATCTAGCGCCATCATTTTTATTAGCAAAGAAAACAACCCTGGCGCTATGCAATTATCGTATACTATCATAAAGTGAGGTGTCAGCGGCTTTCTATCAAAATATGACGGCTGGTGAAAATTATATTCCAGAGTGAAAGAGTTAAGCTAGTTCCAATTTTTCAATTAACATGGCAATTGACTTGTTAAAACTTCAGCTATGACCTTACCTTACAATGTGCATCTAGTGGGTTGTAGGATCTCTCAGCAAACACTTTGACACAGTCCTTGAAATCTTCATAGACCTTCTCCACCTGGACACTCAAGCCCTTGCCTTTGATGCCACCCATCTCTGTCTTTTCAAGCTTGCTGAATTCGACACTGGTTTCAAAAAATTTCTGTGGTAAAAAAATCATTAAAACAATAAGATAATGGAATACAATCTCCTTCCTCAAGAAGTGAACATATATAGGAGAGCTGACATTTGTAAGGCACATTATTGGCACAGGCCAAAACTTTTGACCTCTGATGTGAAATGAAATAAATCCCATCTATATTGTCACAAATGTGCATTCATGATATAGATTTCATGTTCTATCCATTCGCCCTTTGCATGGATCCACCATTTGCAGGGAGAGCCTCAATCTCGAGTTCAAATATCCACACAGTTTGGCACATACGCATCTAAACGCAGCCTCAATTGTGCGCCCATAAATGTCAACGCATTCCACGGGAGCAGCACGGGCACATTAAAGCAGTATATTTACTCTCCACAACTAGGCTCTACCCGCAAATCATGGACCGTGCAAAGGGTCTATAAGGGCACTTGACTCTAAATGGGAGACCTTGGGCCACTTTCACTAACGTTTAGAGATGATCTCTAACCTTTGTTATGATAGCTAACTCCAAGAACAATTGGTAAGTTGTTAAAAATACTCGCTACTTAGGGATTATTTTTGGACATAAACTAAAATCTTGGGCCCCAGTGTATTATGGATGTTCTACTGTAATACATTTAAATACTTGACATAAACATGGATGTTGCAAACTCACACAGCCTGGGCTTTCTACCTTTAAAAAAATCTAAAAATGTCCATGCTTACCTCTAATATCTTAAGACGCTTGACATAAACATCTGTTCGTGCAAACACCATGGGTGTAGCAAACTCCCAAAGCCTGGGCTCCTTATCTCTGAAATAATCTGGCAGCTTCTCCCTGTACTCATGGTATAGGCATTTGAACCCTTCCATGACACGGACAGCAGTGCTAGACTTTTCCAAACCTTCTTCAGGGTCCTCAAGTTTGAAGATGTCACTTGGTTCAAGATAATGTGTACACTGCAAATGAGAGATGAGAGGCAATGAGGATTATAAAGTAAATACTCCAATTATGGAGGTTCTGCGCGAACTGCGAAAACTCCAAAATTGGAGGTTTTGTATATAATATGCTAATACTCCAAAATTGAAGGTCCTGCACTGGATGTGAAAACTCCACATTTGGAGGTTCTGCGTACATTTTTTAATAATTTTACTTTATATATCAGACAGCACATAAAATTGGTTCTAATTATTATTTGGCCAAATGATTGGTTAGAGATGACCACATGACTTATATCACTAGTCAGTCTCTTACCAATTAACACATCATTAGCATCAAAGTGCTACATTTAGAAAGCTCTCTAAGGTGAGCAATTTCAACTTAGAGAACATTCTTTACTCTATCAATACCCCTCAATTCTGGCTTGGTTAAATGGATTTCTAATATCTTAGATACCACAAAAGAAAGAATTATACTTATTTGTGCATAAAATGTTTATATCAAAACTGAGTTAAGTATTCCAATTTCTCTACACTTACTATGTCAATAATACTGTATCCACTTGCCCAATCTTCTGAATGTACATCGCATACTGTTATTTCGTACCAGGTAAAAATACTTTAATAACGTTTCCATCATAGAGTAGTCAAACCTTCACTTATTAAGTGAGGGTATTCGTTAACTAAAAGGGCTTGACAGATTGCAAATCAGTTTGGGAAAGGGAATAATTCATTTATGTGTATGAATCATTTACCGTAAAGAAATTCCTTTACTGTACAATAAATGAATACATTTACTCTAACTTTGAATACCGTACATTTTTGGAGCAACCTATGAAAATCGGAGCATTTTCATATTGAATGAGACCTATTCTAAAAATTTGGTGATGAAATTTTGAATTCTATCTGCCAAAATTTTTCTTTTTTTTTTTGAAAATTTTACAAGAATTTTGGCAGATAGAATTCAAAAATTTCATAGCTTAATTTGTAGAAGACCCATTCAACAAGAAAGGATTTAAAATGCTCTCCGATTTTCATAGATTGCTCTTAAAGTTGATATTATGCATTTATTTACTGTATAGTATAGGAATTCTTTTACGGTAAATGAATTAATTTACAGTAAAGGACTTATGACCTTTCCCGAACTGGAATAGTAGAATTGGATGAGTGGAAATGATATGATACAAATCTTATGTAGTAACATAATAAGCCTTGGTGGTGTATTGCAGTATTTCTAGATCTCCACACACTTACCATATCAATAATATGATTACATATCTCCTGAAGTAACACAATGATCCTCGGTGGTGTGTTGTAATATTCCGAGTTGCTCCAGATCAGGCAGATGACATGCATAATAGGCGAGAGATACTTGCTGAGATCTGAGAAGTCGATTTGCTCCAACTCATCTATGAAATGCTGGAGTGGAGATAGGTGGGTAATGATGTCCTGGGCTTCTGCAAGACCTTTATGAAAAATAAGAGAGGTACAAGGTTAGGGTAAGGACATGACTTTCATGCAATGCCGAAAATTGTAAATTTTTGCAGATTTTGAAGAACGAATGCAGAATTCATATTTTCAAAAAAATTGTAAAAGTATGTACAACTTTTGAGAATAGTCTTATAGAATTTAGCAATACTTAACATATGGATGATTATTTAACTTTATTTATCTCAACATTTCATTCATAAATAAAACAAGTCACATCTAAAGTCTTACAAATCTCCTGAAATTATTTCACCCTGAGGGTTTACTCATGGCAAATTCACCTTTTCATTCAGCGAAATATAGCCATGATATTATCACAGGCCTTCAAGATTGTAATAGTGCAATTACTTAAAGCCAAAAAAATAATTGTTGTGTTGCCCTCAAGTGGAAATTCTGACAAATTGAGTCAGTCAATCTGAAAATCATTTTTTAATCATTTTTTCAAAGCACCTAAAGTACCAAATTTGGGTGTATTTTCCACTATTTCCAAAATATTTTCTCAAAAAACACCCAATCTGAGCCAAATTGGGTGTTTTCCCGACCCTAATATTATTTCTTTCTTTTTTAATTTTTGAAGTAGGCCCTCGGAGCAATAAATCATGATCATGTCGCTGAGGACAACACAACAACTTTTTTCCTTAACCTAATGAAAAAAAAAATGAAACGAAAATGGTGACGTTTTTGACGTAACAAAAGGCATCAAAATGACACTTTAGGTAAAGCACTTCATCAAACCAATGGTAAAGGGGTAGTTAAATATCAGATTTTTTTTGCAAAAGGAGCTCTTCAGACACCTTTTCATTGCATTGTACTTCAAATTGGTGTTCAAAGTAAAGTTTGAGGTCTCTACAACTTAATGAAAAAACAGGGACAGTTTAATATTTTAAAAAAAGTGGGCCTTAGAGCAATAAAATGGCAAGATCATGTTTTCAGGCAGAAAAGTAGGAAAAAATAACAGGGTAACTTCAAGCTCCTGTTACGTGAACATTAGGGAAATCCGACTGTCGTATGAAAAGGTCCAAAAATCTGACTGCACAAAAATGCTATTACCAGGCATGAGAGTGCACTTTCATGAAAAAGTCTGAAAAATCTGGAATAGTCTGTGATATTGTTAATTAATATCTCAAAACAGGCTGAAAATAAAGAAAATTGTGGAATTTCTAACATCAAAAACTCTGAAATCAGCAAATTTCTAACATCAAAAACTCTGAAATCAGAGAAAAAACTGAACAATCTCATGCCTGTGCTACCATACCTGCTTCCACATCTCGTTCAATATTCCTGAATGATGGGTAGTAGCTACTCTCAGTTCTCTCTAAAATGGATTTCATCTTGCGCACCTTGGGACATCTTAACTGTAAAACAAAGTTGCAAGTGGTTCATTTTACTTGTGAGAAATTGTCACAATAGCTCTGAAATAAACTTTAGAGTTACATGTTGTAATGGACAGAAATCACCCTCCCCACTTATTTTACCTGTAATTATCATGAAGCATACCAGTTTCAAATAAATTCAGATCCTTCTTCTTTTTTACCCAGGCAAGAGTTAGGCTGCGATCACATAGAAGTATACGGTATAAGGTATTCATTATATGCTATTCAATGGCTATATGTTAACGAGGCAAAGCGAGCTATACTTTTTTTTGAAAAGTGCCCTCTTATGTGACCCAGAAGCATCAAATTCACTTGTTCGATTGAATCTATACGAGTGCCCAAGTAAAATTGTGCACCGTACACCCAAATAGTATAGTTCTATGAGATCGCAGCCTTATATCTAGGTCTCTTGATTAAATGATGGCATTTCAAGTGCACATACCAAAAAAGAACTTCCCCTTCAGATCATATCATTGTGACATAACTTCCTTCGTCACACTAGACATGTCCTTCTTTTTTAACTCACTAACTTAAGCCAGCCACTCAAATCAATAAGCGACCCATCCGGGTTTTAAGAAATTATCAGGGCCAACGCTTCCACCAAATTCTAATGGGCCAATAATTCCCTACAACTCACATAATCAGGTGTGAGGTCAAACAAATTTCAAAATACCTTGTTTCAGCCAAGACAAGAATTGGAATTGAACCCAAATGTTTTGATTAAAAGATGGACATGCTAGTAAAAAACATAAAGAGGACTACCATGGTGACATTGGGACTGTCTACATGGAGTGCAGATCCAGATCAATGTGCATCTTTGAGATCCAGATCTCCGTAGACCACTTTGATGGAACCTACATGCACGCAGATCCAGATCTGATGTCTATATTAGCCAAGTTCAGTAAGAGCCAAAACATGGCCCCCTTCATTTCAAAAACTGTTTGCCCACTTGTGACATCACAAGTTGCCACTGCTCATTTTCCCATAGAAAACAATGCAAAATTTTATACCATTTTAGCTTAAATGAGCGTCACTTTCATGATTTCTAGTTGAATAGATGTTGTTTATTGGTCATTTCCAAACACAACACTGTATTCATTTCATTTAGTAACAGGCTTTAAAAGGGATAAATATTGAAATAAATCATTTTCTCCATAGACTTACACACTCAAGAAGTCTGATGAATTCTGCAGACTTACCATTGTAAAATCTGGCCCTGATCATACGGTTTTTAGCAATTTTGCAAAATCTTCTTTTTGCTCTAACTTTAAAAGTACTTAACCTATGTAGCCAAAGTTTCGATACAAAGTGGCTTACAGAGATGCGCGCTGATCTGGATCTATGTTCCTGTAGATAACCTCATTATTAAAGGCACCATTATATTCCCAGCTTTCCAGAAATCTGACATACCTGCTGAAATATGCAGTCCAAGTTATTATACTTGTTTCTCCAAAACTGAACCTCTACTGCAGGTCCTGGGTTCAAACCATCTAATAAAGGTTGTGCCGAATCTCTCTTGAGGACATCTCGGATCTGATGGGTCCAGTCAATGATGACAGATTCAATGGCATGAACCAGAGTTCGCTCAATAGAATCATCCCTACGCAAATCAAAGAAATTAAAAAGGTGATTAATAGTCAAAGCTGGAATTAGTGCTGCTATTGATTGTCGGAAGTATTGATTATCGATCGACGTGTCGATACATAAAATGGTAGTATCAATACTAAACAACATCCGACGTGCACTTTCAATGCATACAAGGCTTTCTCCGCAACGATCGAGACACATTTTTGGTCTGTTAAATAATAATATGACAACTGCATCATCAAAAAATGTTTTAAATGAGGTGACTCGATCGTTTTCCCATGTCTTTTAACAATAAAGACATGATCAAATTGCGAATTTTTTGATGTTCATAACGCACGGTACCAATTTTTATGTATGTACTATGCATGATGCATGTAGTTTTCCCTGTTAAGCAGTGGTTACTGGTAACTCAAGCCAGTATATCAAAGTGTGTGATTATTGATAATGTTGTTGACATGTCAGACATGGTAGAAGTGTGAAGTAACTCCATTTCAAAAGTATTTTAAAATGTCATTTGACAATGTAAGCTCCATTCTGTCAGATTTTAAAAGCAACGTACACTAAAAGATCCTACCAAAATGGTGCCCTCTATCACCCATAACTTTCGACTGAGTTTTTGGTAGATTTGGCCTACAGTTCTATGCTTTTTCTGTTATGACCATTATTCTAATTAAAAAGGGGATCCCAGATTTAATTAAACACCCGTATGTGTTATTATAAGAAAGCACGTATATATGTACCAATTTGGTGTATATTCTTTATGACACTATAAGGTTAGAGGAAAATATGCATTTGGACGCCCTAAGTTATTCATGATTCTTCATCACAAACTGTTTTAACTAAAATCTATTTTTGAACCCGACGAAGGGGATACCGGCTCATGTGTACATGTACCATATACCCGATGAGCCGGTTTACCGGCTTTTAGGTCACGTGTCAGAAAATTGATGGTCTTATTTATATTGATCAGAGGATATCAATGAAGCTTTGAACCAATGGTAGATGGATCATTGTGCTCTTATTTACTCAACAGAGGTGAAAAATTCCTCATATTTCCTAAATTTTATCACAATTTTCAACAAATGTGACTTCGCCAATAGACTACAAGACTACAACATAAATGTCGAATATGTTGGTTGACAAAAAGAGTATGCTTTTGTGAATGCTCGTTATTGGAACAATTCAGACTACTGTAAAATAAAAAGTAAAGCAAGGGAAATCAAAACAAAGTAAGGCCAAAGAAAAAAAATAGTCTGTCTCAGCTTCCCGTGCGCAAATTTTTTAAAAATCCAAATTTAGCGCATTTCTTTTTTTTTAGGTTTTTGAGAGATTTTCAGTTTTTTTCATCTTTTTTTTCTACTTCTGGAAAAAAAGCTTCGCGGCCGCGAAAAAAAATGCAATAAAAAAAAATTCGGGGGTATTTCCGCATCCGCGTAGCCCTTTTTTACTAAACAAAAACAAAAAAACGTATAGCGCTTAGGGTTTTGACCTTAAGTAAGCTGAGACAGAGTTCTCTTTTTTTTTTGCGTAAGTTAGTGTTTTTTAACGTTTGGGTTGGCCCGGGTCAGCGGTACAGATATACGTTGAAGGGTTAATCTAATAATATTGCTGTAACTGCAAATTGCATCACACCAAATCAAAAACATCCCCTTATAATTACATTGTCAAATAATGATTTTATTACAAACCATTCTGAATTTTCCAAACCAAATACCAAACAAAAACAAAATTCAGAACAGAAAAACTCAAACATCTGAAAAACAACACAAACCTTGGTTTATCTTCAGTCTCTGTCTCAGCACAAATTTCTTCCACTTGTTCAGATCCAACTGGTAATGGAAGAAGCGTCTTGCCTTGGACTCGTCCAGAGAGTACATACACATCACTCTTGAGCTGGTTGACATGACGACGGACATCCTGAGAAACAACTGATGGCCACTGATCATGGTTTCTTGGATTTGAGAGCAATGGAACTAGAACCTGTAAAAGGGATGCAAAATAAATCAGGTATCTTTTATCCAATTAAACTTATTTATAAATTCCAAAGTAAGTTTTTTTGGTTTTGATGATATCGTAAAACCGATATTCAGTTTACAAAAACCGATAAAAAACGATTGAAGTCCCATTTATTTTTATTCGTCATGGGCGGACATTACCTTGCGAACTGGTGTCTTGATTTGTCGCCAGTATTTTTGACCAGTAAGCTTATTCCAATGCACAAAACTGTCAAAACATTCATCAATATAGTTTCAAAATCTTTAATTTCTTTCCTCCATTAATTTTCACAAAAAATACTTTGAATGTGATCGTAAAATTATTGCCGTACAGCCTTAGTTCGCCAAGTCAAACAAGAATTCGAGCTTGTTTTATTGATCTAGACGTTTTACTGAGCTCTCATTTCTAGGAATTCAGCGTTTAGGATTCCGGAACTATAAGACCTAGTCCACAAGCAGAGACAGACACATCTGCACAATCACATATGCTCGCCACCGTTGGTGGCAGCATAGCACATTCCGAAAAAAAAAAGCCGTATCATCGCCGACGCCATCTTGGATTTTGCCGACACGGTGTACAATAGGGCATGAATTCAGCGCAGGGATACATTTTTTGGTGATGCGGTCTATTTTTTTAATTGTGATGAACGAGGATAGAAAGGTTCAAAGTTTATTCAGAAACCAAGAAAAAGGTCTTCTGTAAATTTAGCGCAGTTTTCGCTACTTTTCTGCATGTTAATGGATGACCAAGCATTTCTATTGCATTTAAACATAAAACGGAACCCACAATCTATTTAAAATTGCAAGGATTGCACAGATATTTATAAGGACTTCTGAGAAAAAGGCAATTTTAGTAGGGTAATGGTGCATTCATAGTCCAACGATTTCATCGCACGACGTCTGTCGATACGCAGTCTTCAAACGCGCTGCGAATATTGCGCTATAACTCTTGAAGACTGCGTATCGGTAGACGTTGTGCGATGAAATCGTTGTGAAATCGTTGGACTATGAACACACCATTAGTGAAACAAAGTTGCCCAATTTTGCACCCCATCGACTACTCTGGAGGCGAATTTTAGCGTACTATTTGCTACGTTTCAACTTATTAATGGGTGAGCGAGTATTTCTATTGCATCTAAATATAAAACGGAACCCAGAAACTAGTATAAAGTGAAATAAGTTTTTGGATTTTCATGTGGGTTTTTGAGATAAATGCAATTTTAGTCTGGCAAGTGAATCAAGGTTTTCAAATTTCCGAATTTTGCTCCATAGACATAAGACATTTAAACACTACGAAAACCACTAGGTATTGCATTTACCGTGTGTAAAGCGTATTCCCAAGAGTCGTAAAATCCACATGTTTCTTGTTGATTATGTAGTAAAATGACGTAATTTATCGGTGAAATACATGTTTTTGAAACATTAAAATGTTCATAAATAGACGATTTATTGATAAAATATATCAAATGAAGTATATTACAGTGGACAAGAAAGCAAAATGTGACTTCCAACAGGCAGGGAATTTGACTTTTTGTTGTATTAAATCGATTATTTAGCAAATACCATTATTTCTGATTTTTCGGTTTTGGCAAAAATCCATAATCGCAATATCGGTATTTTTAAAAAAACTATTAAAACCGAAATATTGGTTAATCGAATATGCTTATTCCAAATATAGAAAAAGACAGGATTTATAATGAGTGCATAAAGATGAAAATTTGTAAATAAATCTATTAGCTAAACAATGCAGAATACTTTTAATGAAACTGACTGAGTATCAAGGTCCCTCCCCTCGGACCAGGAAGGGTCAGAAAAATAAAAAGATAAAAATAAAGGGAAGGTAAGAAAAAAGCAAAATAAAACTGAGAAGATAAAAGTTGTAAAACTGAATTGAAATTAGTTAACCATTTAGTTGTCTGTGCCCTTGTCAAACTTTTTTTTTTCCTTGTACCTTTTGGGTCTAATAGTAATACGAGGGGTGTTAAGCAGTGTTTCCGCTAAGGCCGTATGGCGCGCCATTGGCCCAGGAGCGGTGAAATTTGGCACAGAGTTTCTGAAAATGTGTGAGAAAGATATTTTTCTAGTTCTATTGAGCAAATTTTCAGCCACAACTCATGATTTTGGCGCAAGCACCTCTTAAACTTGGTCAAACTTGTTCGAATTGGCGCAAGCTCAAAAACCTTAGCGGAAACACCGGTGTTAAAGGGGCAATTCATGATCCACTTTTCACCCTCAAGGTCACCTCTATCAAAGTCGATTTTTTTTTAGCATATAAGAATCGTCAACTGGTATAGGTTACG
Organism: Ophiothrix spiculata; assembly: GCA_000969725.1. NCBI lineage: Eukaryota > Metazoa > Echinodermata > Ophiuroidea > Amphilepidida > Ophiotrichidae > Ophiothrix > Ophiothrix spiculata. The sequence continues at coordinate 22,346 of JXSR01S048465.1, forward strand.
ATCCCCAAACCATTCTTTCATACAAGTGCTTGCAATTTTGAGAAAATTTAGAAAATGTGTCATTTTCTAATTATTGTCGGGGCCCCGACAGTAATTACAACACAGTAGCCTATGGGGATTTTCAAAATGCTGAAAAGCTTGTAACTTGGAAACGAATGGTCGGAATCAAGTGAAATTTTCATTATATATTTATAATTTACTCTTCTTTTTATTTAGCCTAAAAAGAGGCGAGGTTTTTGTCACATCAAAATCATGAATTGCACCTTTAAGTAAGTTTGTGGCCCAAGGTAAGAGATGAGCTATGCAGTTTACATTAAAGGTGTAGGATCCTATTTTTGCATGTATGTAACTGATTGACCTTACACATGCACATGGGACTGACGCCTCTATGTCCCCTACGAAGGACAACAATCTGTCATGAAAGAGAATATGGAGTTCCTGATGGTGGATCCTTGTTTCAGTCGCGCGTATTCACCCACCTCTATAAATACTTTAAGATCAAATATCTGACCCAATGGCAATGTTCCCACTAACGCTGTCTATACTATCCGTTTAAACGGACGACAACCAGTTAAAATATAGTTTAGAAATTTGCTTAAAGCAATACTATAAAGTGTTAAAAATGAAGCGCCCCCTGTCACCCATGACTTTCGATTTTTCGGGCTAATTGGGTTTGTTTTTGGTAGATATGAATAACCTCCAAATGATTTGGCTCAAAGATGCTTACTTTTTCTGTTATGGCCATTTGTTGAATTAATTTCGGGATCCCGAATTATATGTAGTATAGGAAAGCATGATGTGCTTTTTATCCATTTTTTGGTGGCAAAACAATTTTTTAATAAAATACACTTGAAAACGCTTTTAGATAGTCACATTCCTCCATTTTATGCTGTTTTTATTATAAACAATTTTTGATTGCTTTAACGAAAAAGTGTCTGTATACACATCCAGATTTCATCTTCGTTGCTTGGAAAAAAGAGGATTTCAAATTGTAAGTTTTGGTCTTCTCAATAAAATGAAATCATTGAGACTACTTTTGTGGATTTTTTTTTTAAAACAAAGGTAAAGTCTATCTTATAAATAAGCTCCCTGAAGATCGCGTCCAGAATATTCATACAATCGAGCTTCTACGCAGCCCCTTGCGTTCGCGTCATTCATTGGGCGGAGCAGCTTGACCTTTCACGCACAGTGAGCGTGATGTACATGTACCCAAAACATCGTTCATGTCGTGGAGATACCCGTTACTGAACACGCTCCAAGTCAGTAATTAAACATTATAGTTAGCGTAAAGTCACGGACATTAAAAAGCTTACTCAAAAACTGTCTGCTCTGAAATCAAAGCAATAAAGATATAAAATAGCCGCAATAAATAATACTTTTACAGGTTAAAAATATAATTATTTCCCTTATGTATTGTATGATAATCGTGTAAAATAAAAAAGAAATTGAATTCATAATGTGAATTCGCATGAAATCAAATGTATGATTTGTTTTGTTTTTGATTTTGACAGCTGTCGAAATTTTTTGCCGGCAAATATGATTTATAAATTGTATGATTTTAATTGTACCGGTATTCAATATCACTTCATCTCAGAAAAATTCATCAAATCTCGAATAATACTTGTTAAATATTAAACCTAAAAAGGATAATTATGGCGTCTGTACTAGGTATTGGGCGAAAATATTGCCACCAAGCTCAGTAGATAATATTGAATGTTGTGAACTATTTCATTACATTGGAAATTATGATATTTTTGATAAGGAAACTGGACAACCAATTACACCAACTCCATTGCAGAAGGCGACACAGGCAACCGGAGTCAGTAGGACCATGGAGGTAATATACTATACTATAAAGTTAGTAATTATAGCTCCATGGTAGGACCACAATTCGTAAAATACGGAATAATGGAATTTAGTCGCCGAAATCTCCAGGCTGGTAGGAAGCCAAAACTGGGGCAAAACTGGTACTGTCCGATGCGGATGACTTTGAGAAATCGGCACTTCGACGGATAATACAAAACTTGCTCGAAAAACCCGAACGACTCACTGCGATGAATTATCTTGTTCGGCGCTCGGGCGTGGAGCTATACAAATTCAGTTGATAAATTTACGTCACTTTGCTCAATGACGCATTTTGTTGAGCTTGGTTTCATGTTTTTCGCTGATAGCAAAATATTTTCATATGTCATTAAGCAGATGGAGCGCTATAAAATTGGGCACCATAGATCGACGATTGTTGACACTGCGCGATCATCAAAGAACGTGTAGGTAGAGGCCAAAAACATCATCCAGATTTCATGTTAAATGGAAATTAATGAGAATTTCAAATTGTAAGTTTGTGTTTCCTCACTAAAATTAAATCATCGAGTCTATTTTTGTGGATTTATTTTAAACGAAGGTAGCCGTAACATGCGTTTCAAAATCCTGAACGCTGGCTCCATTGGAAATACGTTGTTGCAAGGTTGCCGAATTCGCTCAGCGTAAGTGCCTCATATAGAATATGAGGCACGAGTTGAGTGCAATACAAAACATGTATGCAAATAAACAACGGCCTACTTTGGACAACATTAAGCCGTGTGGTGCATTACAAAATCCTGAACGCCAGCTCATGTGTTGCAAGGCTGCCGAATTCGCTTCAGCATGTTCAGTGCAATACACATTGCAACAATTCAAGTCTCAAGACACAAACTACACAAATTACCTGGCACAATCAGCAATACCACAGTCTAAATTAAATCATATTCATTTTTCAAAATGTCTGGAATACCTTGTAAATATGTATTGTAAACTACATCCAAGGACTATTTGCTACATCATTGCACAAAACTGCAAATTTACAGTGCCAACAACAACTCACAAATAAATTATTTATAACAACCAGCTGATCGGTAATAATAAAATCATAGGGACAGCCTGTCACTCAAAGTTGTTGCTGATTGGCTACCATAAACGCTCGCGGGATAAAACTTCTTTTGGAAGAAGCGAGTGCAACAACGATGCATAATACACTCGCCAGCAAATTAAATAACTTCAACTTCAACTCAGATATTGGCAGGACTCTGATGAGTAATAATTTTGGCATTCTGACTGAAAAATCACACGAGTACCAACAATGTAAATACATGCACAGGGTAGGTCTCGAGACTTGCATGATAGAATATCAACTTGAATCGACCTGTTTTAGGGGCAGTGGCGGCACCAGCATCTCATTTCTGAGGGGGAAAGACAAATTTCTGTGTGGGGGGGGGGGGGCAAAAAAAATTGAAAAAAATTAACGCGCGCAAAAATTTTCGAGCCAAAAATGTAATGCGAATACAATTTTTGGACAAAATTGTTTATTTTGGCTAAAAAAACCCGCCTATATTTGACTAAAATGATATTTAATAGTGATATACGCGCGGAGCGCGCAATTTTTTTAGATTTGTAGTCAAAATGATCAATAAAAAGGGGTAAATGAGAGAAATTTGCGCCTAAAAGCTTCGGTGATTTTTTTCTGCCTATCCCCCCCCCCCGTGCTGCCGCCACTGCTAGGTTGGCATTTTCTTCAAAAGGGGTAGGCCTAGTTCCCAAATAAACTAGGGTGGGTCAATCACATGAAAACAGGGGGTGGTCATTATGAAAATAGGGGTCACCTAAGGATTTCTAAATGGGTCGGCTTCTGCAAAAACTACCTCATAGATGATTTTCACAGTCATTTTGGTACCATTATAACTACAAAAATCTAAAAATGTTTCAATTAGCCTTCTTGCAGTGTGTCAAATAGCTAAAACTCCGGAACTTTCGGGGGCTTCGCCCACTCGACCCACACCAGGGACCATAAGGTTGGCCCCTGGATCCCACCCGTTATTCGCTCCGCTCACTTCGTTCGCTCAGCTCGCATGGTCAATACAATTCTGTCGGTTCATCTTCATATTGTCCCCCTCCCCCTTCCCGAAAACCTGGCTACGCCACTGATACAGGTTGTTTTGTCAGATGCCAAAAACCATAATATTCACAAGAAGAAGAACAAAGAGAAAACAGCAATGGATCTTACAAATTATACTAAAGCTGATGGACATGATGGAAAAGAAAAGAAACAGAAAAGAGTAGTATTGAAATCCAGCAGTTAATACCAAGAGTGTGCGAGAGGCTGAAAAGTTTCATAGAGGGCAAATTCGGAGAGTTGAAAAAGTGCATAGGGTCATATTTTTGAGGTGGGGCCCATTTGCGTTACATCTCACTCACTTCATCCATACCTAACTCATTCCTGATAATCGTTGATTAGACTTGATAAATACCTTTATTTGGCTATTATTTTTTAATTGATTTTATAGACTAATACATTATCTTCAAAATGATACCAAAATTATGACATTTCATACAATTATTGAAAAGTTGTGACATTAATTTGATACATATCTCATCCACACATACCAAATTTAATTTATGCCTGTTTTCATCTCTGGCTAAATTAGCTTATTGTCTTTAACTTGTTATTAACGTTACTTATCAACTTTATTCGGGTTAATTCCAACTTTAAAATCATATATATAAGATTTATGACATTTCAATGGATTTTTAAGAAGATATGACTGAACAATTTATGCACAATTTTTATGATGCCTCATCCGCACCCGCCTCATCCACACCCGCCTCCAACCCTGGCTAAGTAGCTTTAAATGGTCATTAAGCTTAATTAATCACTTCATTTGGGTTCTATTCTTAATTTCTTGAAAGTTAAATAAATTGTCTTTAAAATCATACCAAAATTATGACATTTCATTTGATTGTTGAAAAGATATGACAAAAGTTGATGCATAAATCACTCTCCATGTAACAAATCCATGGGTGCCCACATTAAAAAGCATGACCATTAGGAGAGAGTTCCAGAGAGAGAGAGGGAGACCGCAAAAAGATGCTCCGTGTTCTGAAGGAGCTAGCTACCAACAAGTGGACACCAATTAACAGATGCCATTAATGATGAGAATTCAGTCTCGAAGTGTTACGTGTAATCTGATTATCACTGTAACAACAACAGTACTAACAACACGCTTTCTATAGTTTTGAACCATGATCGAAATGATCACCACATAAAAGTATAGCACACACCGTTGTTAGGGGATGTTCGTGAACCAGTTCCTGGGGAAGTTACATAACCTCTACGATAATGAATGGGGGTAATCTTAACAAAAGATGAGGATATTAGAAGTACAGATGGTAGGAATATAATCATGGAGTAATATAATACCAAACTAGTATAGGTATGCAGCTTAAGACTTATACTAGTAATCGGGGTAGGGGATCAAGATGAACCATCGCCACCCAGGTTAGAAGTGGAGAAGGCTTTGCAAAGATACGAAATGCGACAGCACCTGGATGGAGCAGATGACATTCCAGCTGATTTCTCAAGGCATCGGGAGAAGAAGGCATTGAGCCCCGGGGGCGGGGCCACATAAATATAATGTTGCATGCATAGCGTGACCACATTTTTCAAAACACCCCCTTAAGGGTGATAGTGTCTGAAGCCAAAATATGTACCCTTTTTCCACATTCACTACTCAATCGAGAATTTTCCGTTATCGTTTTAACAATAGGGTTTGAAAAAGTACCCCATTTCTTGAAAATGAGCTAAAATGGCTGTTTTTGATACCCTAAAGTTAACGGTGTCACCAAATACACCCTTCTGTCCTCAAAAACAACCCTAATTCACCTTCTTCTTGGTCACGCTATGCCTGCAGCATTAAATTTGAGTGCGACTCATGTTGTGCAAAGCTAAGATCTGGTGGGAAGAAGAGCCCGGCCATGTGCAGAGCTGTTTTGTCCTGCTCCTCCAAAAAAGGAAACCTTAAAGAACATTCCAACTTACTTGGGTCCTTATAGGGATAGAGTCCTGAAATATATAAAAGCAAGATAAAACCGGACTGCTTTACCAATAAATACAAGCTTGAAGCCTCTCTTTAAGCGTCTTTTGAACGCAATGACACGAGTCGTAAATTATAACCATGATAACTAAGTGAAGTAAATAAATCTAAATAAATGATAACT
>JXSR01S048465.1:28557-39973 GCA_000969725.1 Ophiothrix spiculata
CATTTAGTGAATTTTTGTGGACCTTTTTTGTAAATTGTCAAATGTGGGGGGTGCGACGCCCCCACCGCACACCCCCTGGCTACGGGCTTGAGCATCACAATTTAATACATCAGAGTGGCCATAAAACGGTGCTACGTTTGTAATCAAAATTCAGTTTCAAAGACGAAACTTATAAGCTTACCTCATCTACAAGAGCAGAGAATTGCTGTAGCGGTGAATACGACAGGTCTCCAGAAATCAACGCAGTCTTAATATTCTCAGGACTAACAACGTCGCGACACTTCTTGATAAAATACACAGCTTTAGCATTTTTCAAAGACACAGGAAATTCATAAGACGGTATGACTGTCCCAGACGCGGACAGACTAAATACCACTTGATGAATTTCTGGTTTTTCAAAGAAATTCACAATTTTTGTCCTATTTTCGTCGAGACCTATACACTTTGTCCATTTGTCCTGTCTTAGTTTGAATGTGCGTAGAATGCATTCTGCAATAAACTGAATTCGGACGTCTTTTTCGTTGATTGTGGCAGCCGGACCATCATTTTCTTCATCCGATATATCCATGTTGTTTTGTTAAACAAGTATTTCACACTCACTCGCTTGGTAATAACAGCAAGGCCAATTCACAGCACCAATAGAGATATCAAAGCAGATTTATTTGTACAACAGATCTTGTGCTTAGCAATGTAATTCGAAACAACTCACACGCAGACCTCTTTCCACATCTCAGTATGTCTCAATTTTAAGATAGAATTTCCTTTATAATGTTCTTACTTGGTGACTTAAGTTACATTCATGTAGCGTTCGATATCTTAATTAACTTCAATTAGAAGTAACCAGCTTCAATAATTAAGTTAATCGACTAGAAAATCGATGTTCAGAAAATTGTAATTTCTAGATCATTGCAAGATCACTGACTCGCTGTTCTGTGTACCGTTGCCATGGCACCAAGTGTTGATAACTTAGGAGTGTTGACTTTTTGACCGGACCTTCCGACCCAGGCGCTCTCTACGGGTTATCTCAAGCAGAGTATTTCAATCAGGCATGCAAATAAAGCTTGTTTGATATTAACAAATTTGTCAATAAAGACATCAGTTTATGGTCTGATTTTATGATCGAGATTTTGGGGATTTTAGTAGCTATTTATTGCAGAAAAGATTGCGGATCAAATGGGATCACATACGTTCAAAAGACGTTTTAAAGAATTTTAAAATATTTTTATTTATCAAACAATTCTTAATCTTACACTGCACATGATAGCCATGCACCTAAACAAACATCTCTTTAACTCGGTGCCTTATAATTTTTATATTCATGAAAAGTGACTGAAAGGCCTATATAAGAGGCTATTTACCAACATATTACTGAGGCAGGCCGCCTAAGCTTAAAAATTATAAGGCAACCCAATCTATAAAAACGAGAAAACGTTTAATGTAGGATTTATAATAGCTTAATGTACGCTTCCAAAAGCAACTTCCATGATATGAACTTCGGAATGAACCGTTCGTATTTGCTTTATTGAAAAAAAGAGGTTTGGTATAACTTATAGCAAAGACTTTCACCGACGAAAACAAACTCTTGCATGCGGAATTCACTGGCTTCAAATCATCCGGGAGTTTTATCCGGGTTCGGGGACATTTTCTCGTAGGCCTTATACCATGTTATAATAATGCAAAGATTACATTCAGTTTGGTGGCCACATTGAGTTCTACATTGAATTTTGACTACTGGGACTGGGAAATGCTTATATCTTCCACTGTTTTGAAAGCTTATCGATTATCATTAAACTGCAATATTTACATCAGTTGTGATTTGTTTGAACTGCCTTTGTTGTTAGCAATACCAGCAATATTGACTCTTGCCTTCGAGTACTGCAGTCAGTTCGAGTGTAATGTTGACTTTCCATAGCCCGCGGCCTCATGGTACTGTCACCCACCAATTGTCTTGGACTGCGATTGTTCAATCGATTTATTGCAAATAAATTGTAAAGTCATCACAAGTGAAGTATGGATAGTTTGGATAACATGACAAGTTGTTGGGCACATCATAATGCCCCTCCCACACTTAAGCGACCTTTAAAGTGCTTGTTCGAAGCTTTTGATCATAGTCCCTAGTGGGTTACGATAGCTAGCACCCCCTTGGTTAGAAAAATTCATGCTTTTGAGAGTGGATCATTTATTCCGTTCAAAATATTTGGTCATCATTACAGGTATATCTTTTGGTATAGATCTATTTTATTTGGTGTCCCACAATATTCTTAGGGGGTGGGACGCTTAAATTTGAAAATGGGATATGATGAGCGGTCTGGAGGCCTGGAAAAGGGGGAGGGGTCTTGACCGCTGGGAGAAACCCATGATATAAACAGGCAGTGTAAGAGTGACTTTGTTAGGGGACAAAGAGTACTTTCGGGGAGAAAAAGCTAGAAAAGCACAAAGGTCACTAGCTTTTTCAGGCTCAAATCAAAATTTCCTTTCCCCATGAATGTTGTCTGAAGAGCCACGGACAGTGGGTTGGGCAGGAATTTTTGACGTAATAACATTGTTAACAATTTTTTTAACATTTCCACCAAGTTTGTTCGGCATGTTTAGTGGAAAATACCACTTAGGGCCCATTTTCTTTTCTCCGACTGCCTTCTCCCCCAACTGTCTCTTCCCTCGACTTTTCTTGTAACTGCCCCCCCCCCCCATATCAGTTGCGTGCGCAAAGGGGGGGTTTATTACAACTCAGAAATAAGCAGGTCATCCCTGTCCAAAAATACATGTTGTCACCTTTACCGTTTGAATATTTACTACTGTACCTTTACAGTACATTGATGGCACTGACTACAGCTTCCTAGATTCCATAATGACAAACAAACCTTCCCATTGATAGAAACAAAGGCTTTCTTGAAGTCTATAACAGTGTCCAGGGGATGGTGGTAATCTCTAAATCCTTCCAGGATTCCAAGAATGTGTATTTGCTGAGTGCAACTTTGACAAGGTCAGACAGAATTCCAGCCCACTTTTTCCACAGAATGGTATCTACCTTATCCCTAATAAAAAATAACATGAATATATGTAAAAAAGGATCTAAAAAAAACCAAGGTCTTTCTCTCATGCCATCGGACAGCAGATTCAGATCAAAATGACCATTAATAAAAAAAAAATCACCTTGTTTAGGCTTTCACCAAGGAAAACCATATTGGTACTTGGTACCAAGTAAGCTAAAGGAAGCTTATCTTCAACTTGATTCTTGATAGCGTAATCCTTAATGAGCTCTACTTGAGCTAAACTAGGATGGGTGCAAGTGTCCACCACAACAATATAGACAGGGCTCCAAGATGTATTTCAAATTCAGTTTTGAATGCAGGAGGAAGACCGTAGTACCCAGAGAAAAACCTGTGGAAGCGAGCATGGACTGAAAACCAAATGCACATAAAGCGCCGGGCGCACTGTAATAAAAATTCATAAAGATCACACAAGTTTTAAACAAATGAATATAAACACAATCTACTTAACTTATATAGAATCTTTATTTATTTCACTAATTTTCAATTTCAATATCATACAATCATTACTATTAACGACAATCAATGTCATATATATCTTAAAATTAACTTCATCATTAAGCTGATAAATTCAGCAAAATTTATACAAATAATCATAAATTTGTTTTTGTAGGACGAAATTCATTGTAATTATCAACTGCATGTAATTTTTGCATATTTAAAAAACGACATGTACTCATTTATTAATTATATTAAATCCCCAAAAATATTTGTGTTGTTATTTTTCTCCAACTTTTGTCATGATGATTTTAAATTGGATTGTTAAGATTTTAAACTGATCTACAATAATTTGAAATTCCCAAGCTGGCAAAGAGTAAAGGCAAGGTTCAAAGCGAATAATATTGAACAAATGTTGAGGTAAAAAATGTGAAAATACTGGAAAGACATGGAAGTATTTTATTTTGGGAATGGCAAAATTCTTGGACGGATAAATTCAGCATTATGGGTATAAACAGTTACACACTTTCAAATACTATGTACATGTTAAAAATAGAATATATTTTACAAAGGACGGAATGTGTAAATTGTTTGTTGCTAACAATTATGTAGGTTATAATTTCTAGTACAGTTTTATACAAATTAAGAGTCACTTTAGTCATGAAAATGGAAAAAAGTTCTACATTTTATGCTCACTCTCTTAGGTTTTCTGTGTTTCAAAAATATCTTACTTAGAACTGAGTAAAGTTTAAATTGTGGCTTTTGAGAATGAATAGTATAAATTAAACCATGACAACCAGAATGATATACTCAGTGAGCAGAGAACTGACGTTGCAGGTGATACCACCAAAGTACCTGGATGACATCACAACCTAGTTAAAGGGTGATGGTATCACCTGCAATGCTGGTTCTCTGCTCAGTGAGTATATTGTTTTGGTTGTCATGATTAAATTAATACTTCTTTGTTATTACCCTAACTGACCATACATGATTTATTGTTTCTAGCCTATCTCCTCGGAAAGTGAGGGTGAAAAAATGCATGTTTTCACCGGGATTCGAACCCGTGACCTGTGGATTCCCAAACGGCCTATACCATTAGCAGGCCACCGCCGAGTAGCTGCCCGGGCAGCGATTCCGTTACCATATGGAACCCCCGTCTATGACGTATTTGGACTTAGCGCATTTTAGGTGATTTCAATAATGAGATTTAGTGAGACTTAGGACTGTTAGGGTTAACCCAGATGAACGAGAGTATACACATTCTTTTGATTACAAATGAAACTTAAAAATTGTCAAATATGACTTTAATTATATACCCATAACAATTTGGTTTTAATAACAACGTTACAAAATATGGATAGTACTACTATGAAAATCTGGATGATTTCAAAAATTAATCATAGTGATAATCGTTACTTGCATAATATGTCGTTGAATGGATTGATATGTACGGCTTTTGAGCCCTGGTATGGATACACAATAAGATGAAATAGTGTTATTTGTATCTTCTTTGTAAAGGCAAGTTTCATGAGCAGCCAGAATAATACTGTAAAATAATTTCAGCCATTTGGATACAAAAGAAAACAGTAACAAAAATAATACTGTAAGTAAATTGGATCGTTGGTATAATATATATCAAATGAATGCAAAAATTTTGTATCTACAATAGCTGCCATTTCTCATAAATTTGACCAACACACTGTATGAAGTACAGCCTGGGGTCAGTGGCTCTTGAAATAGTTCTTCAGGTAATTGAAGAACTATTTCAAGAGCCACTGACATATGGGAGACAAATTTTGGGTGTTTGTTGCATAATTTCTAATAATATGTTAGATGGGCAGATATGACAGTCATCGAAGATACAACTTTCTTGCACTTATATGACGAATTATTGTTACATCATCAATTTGTCAATGGCAATTTCATGTGAATAAAAATATACATAATTTATTTAAAACTGATATTTTACTATATTTAGTCAGTGCTGTTAAAGGCGCATTGGACAAATTCACAAAAAATATCTACAAGTGATTTACACTGGGTATTTAAGATAACAAAAGTCCACTACAGAATACTGTGAATTTTATTTAAAACCTTCAAAAAAGCCCCCCCCCCCAAAAAAAAAAAAAAAAAGTAATTTTATTTTGCATATTGATCTTTGGTATATAGCTATTCTATAAAAGTATGTACTGATGCTATATGAAAGAAAGAGGCAACTTTGCTTTGTGTCAATATTACACCTAACTTTCCAAATGTTAAGAAAATTTTGAAACATTTGATAAAAAGTCTGAAGATGATGAACTTGTCCAATGCCCCTTATGGATACAGCAACTCTGTCTTGAATTGGATAGAATTTGTTTTATTAGCTCTACATGTACTATAACCATGCTATAACATAGTAAAGGCTTTGGAATTTAATGTGCAAAAACAGTAAAAACAAAGAAAGTGGTAATAAAGCACAGGAAAATGTTACCTTTTTTCATACACAAACACATGAAAATAAGTGGCACTATGTAACTGGAAACAAAGAAATGGGTAATAGCACAGAAAAATTCTAACTTTTTTTCATACACTAACACATGAAAATAAGTGGCATTATGTAACTGGAAAAATAAGTCTGATTCTCTTTCTGCAAATTGTTAATGTGTCCAAAGTCATGCAGATTGACTTTAATAGTTTTTTAAGTCCTGAGCCTAAAACAACTTAGAATGTTTGATATGGTCTGTATTAGTATGCAAGCATTTATGTCAGTTACAATATATCACTTTTTAAATGATGGAATGATCCTAAAGTAGCTCAGCATTTTATCTAAGAATTCAAAACCATTTTGAAAGTCACACACACAATAATATACATGAATTTAAATTCACAAAAACCAAGAATGGTCACGCTTTATAATAAGGCTACAATTTAGTTTTCATATAATTTCAAGGTGAAAACGTTTAGTGATGACATTTTACCAGCAATGCTTCTTTAAAGAATACAATTGCTACATTATTTTAAAAATGCATTCAATTCAAATAAATTTAAGTACTATGTACATACTTGTACTTCATTAATCTAAATTCACACACACATACATATTCTATGAAATACACAAATTCAAAATAAATTAAGGAAGTTTTGACTTCTCTTTTAATTCATTTCGATTCAAGGTGGATAAGTTTAAGCGATGACATTTACTAGTAAGGCTTCTGTGGAACAGTAACATAACTAGAATAAAAAATAAAAAAACACACAATATTCTGTAACAAATTTACACAGACATTACAAATTCAAAATATAGAAGAATTATTACTATTTCTTAACTACAACATATTTTTTTCAATTCAATTCATCATGCATGGAAATTACTCAGGTCTATTATAAACCATGCATCATTTTATGATTTTTGCACTCCCTGATATATTTGTTCCCCCTCCCCTGTCATTAAGGACTTTATGTATATCAAATGAAAAGTCTTTCTCCCTTCGACTTGTTTAGCCTAATTTTTAATAAATAATGTGGGTATTATAAATCTGAAATCTTCTGTATAGCAAATTATTAAGGCACAATTAATTCTGCTTCAAAATGTAATATATCTTTGCAGTATGGCCCATAATTGGACTCACATCAAAGTATACATATACTTCGGCTATTTCAGAAGGTGACTTTAAAAGCCATTGAAAGATGATATTTTTGTCACCAAGTCACTAATTTTTGGTAAAACCAATCACCCTAAATCATCCCCTCCTGGCCCGGCCCTGACTTGGATCTGCATCTTATACCCTACTTTTCAGTTAGCCAAACAGCTGCTTTCAACCTCATAAAACCCAACCCACATTTTGCACAACTTGACCCTTCCCTTAAAATTTTACACTAGCAATGATGAAATAATATATCTAAACCTGTAACAATAACCCTACACCTGCCAGGGTCCATTTCGCTGCTTTCTCCTTGGTCTTCAGGTTAAATGTCCATACAAAGGTTGGTCCTCTCTGTTTTGTCTTGTACACTGGACATTGATATACATTACGCACATCAGCTTTATCAACTGGAATGGCACGCACAAAAACTACTGGCATAATGGGCGCCAGTTCTTTCAATCGGGCATCTCCAATCATACCGGTCTGAGTGTCCCAGCGTGCACCTTCCATATACAAGCTATTGATGTAGGCGCCCTCACGAGGCGGACTGCTAAAATCTTCTTTGTTCTTTTTCGTGACATCACATTGCAGACACATTTTATCCAATGGCCATTCGTTTTTACGAGCCATGGCCTGCATAATGGCTGTCAAGAAACTCTGGGGATTGAAGAAGCCGCCTAACCAAACAGAGCTTGGCATGGCAAAATCAGCGGTCCAGTTTTCGAGTTCTTTGATACGGTTGAGAAGATCACCGTACCACGCTCCTAATGGGTAAAGACTAGGATATGCACGTTTGGTCCACGTCTCGGGCACTTGATTCAAGAATAATGAATTACCCAAATCTTCCATGTCTGTAGTGATTGTCAGCTCACCCTGTTAACAAATAGGACAAAAAGTTCCATATAAATTTAATTCAAAGTACAGCAAATATTTACCATTAAACAAACTGTTGCATACATTCACGGTTTTCAGATACCACAAATTGGATCCAAACATGTGATCCCTGCAAGTGGAGATTAGAAAACATTGTATGAAATTTCAGAGATCAAATGAAAATCTTGTATCAAGTATGAGGGACATAGCACTAAAACCTCATCTGTGCAATTTCGGATGATATTTTGTCAATCCCCAAATCACAGAATTTACTTTTTGTGTGTATCTCTTGTAAAAATTAAATTACAACACAAGAATCTTTAATGATTATGATTTGCAATGTTTAAGATACAGCCCTTAGAAGTCAAATCGATGTGCAAGGTTGTCTACTTGGTGACAATAATGCATAATTTTGCAAATACTAGGACATCCGTCAAACACCAGAGAGGAGCAATTCTGAGGTTTTTGAAAAGGGGAAAATGATATATAATAAAAGATAGCTTTTGAAAATTGATTTAGCTTGTTTGGTGAAGTTTTCTAAAAGCAAAAGTTTGGATTGGAAATGAATCAATGTATGTGACCAGGGGTCGATTTCACCAACATTACTATGCATCGTAGCTAACGAAGGGTTCAGCTCGCAACTACAACTAGACTTCACAATTACGGTAATACCCTTCGTAAGTATCCACCGCATTGTAAGGTATATGAATTATGCATTAGAAAAATCGAACCCTTTGTTAACATTGCGTGGGGTAAGAGGTAGTTGTAGCTAACGATGGGTTTTGGTCTTACGATGGGTTAATGATGCATTTTAACGTTAGTGAAATCGACCCCTGGGTCTGTGGTATCTGGAATCTTTTATGGGAATAGAATGTTAACAATACTGTTTATATGAAATGAAATTGCACTCTTCAGAGAACAGATTCTATTAGGATTTGTTTTCCTATACTGACCGGGATACTTACAATAACCAATGATTACAACTCTGCCCTACAAAGTAAAAACGCAGTAAATGCATTTTTAAAGCATAGCAGATACATCCTATTAGCATGCACTTTTCACTTCAATCCCCTCCTATGCTAGAAGGTTGTATGTACATGTTTAAAGGGACTGGCCTAGATCCTGTCCGCTGATTTTCTGACTATATATTTTTTCACATGTATCGATAGAACATGATTATACTAACATATCCTACCAGTAGTTTCCGCTGAATTTGTGTAACAGAGGAAAAAAATAAAATTATTTACCAGCTGTATTTTTTTTCGCCGTCGAAAAAAATGGTTGAAAAAATGTTTCTAGTTTCAAATCTTGAAAAGATCTTGTTTCTACACCTGTGATGGGTAAACAAAATTATTTTTGAAGAAATTGTTTCTCTTTTGATATGTATTAAATTATCTCCAAGAGCTTCATTTGATCTTTTATCTGGTAAATCCATCTGAGGTACAAATTTAGGATTTAGAAAACACAGGATAGTCACACCATCATCACATATAGATATATTGCAAATCAATTTGCTGTCAATTTTAGCCATTTCTGTGTAATGTTTTGTACTTTTTTGGATACTACCCTTTTAAGCTTTATTTAGAGCATTTCCATAAGTTTTTAATTCTAAGTGTAATCTAGGCTAGTCCCTTTAAGATAATAGATGCTGCTTAAGTTATGAAAGAGAATTGATCATCTGCTTATTTCTGCAAGATTTCTTCAAGGGAAAAGTAAGTAGCTTGCAATACTGGGTTTTTACTTTGATGCACAGAACTTCAGACATTACGCTTACCTTTAGACCCAAATCCAACTCCTTCAGTGATCTTCTGAGTTCCGATGTCAAAGTATTCATACGCTCACACTCTTGGAATGCTACCACAACATACGGGGTCCTATCCTGAGGTTCTACCTTGGCCATGATCTCCATCATGTTGAACTCCTCTGGAAGTTTCTCAACGATTTCATCCAACAAAGTTTTGAGCTACAAAGAAAATGAAAGTTGCATTATTTTGCAAATGTTTTATAGATGATTACACTCAAAAAGAAAATATCAATAGTCTACAACAAAAGTAAAATCAGAGCTTGAATACAAGTGGAGGCACTGTGTTTTTTCATTAACAAAAATGTATGCCTTTGTTCATGATTATGGGCTTGGATAGAACTTAGAAAAAGGCCTATTTGTAAGAGTGTTTCTTATATCATGAAAGGTTTCAAACATTTTTTGCAGCATGTGCATCATGAATACAAGATTGGTGATGAGTACACAGAAATGTTATTAGCCAGCTGATCGGTCAAGACACGCGACATAGGATAAATGGTTCCCTGCTTTTT
This sequence comes from Ophiothrix spiculata, assembly GCA_000969725.1. NCBI lineage: Eukaryota > Metazoa > Echinodermata > Ophiuroidea > Amphilepidida > Ophiotrichidae > Ophiothrix > Ophiothrix spiculata. The sequence goes on from JXSR01S048465.1 coordinate 38,858, forward strand.
TATACAGTAATGTCCGACATCGGTATATTCCCACGAACGAGAAGCAAGCTAAATTATTGTCTCTTCACTAGTCTTATGCCGTTTATGTTAATCAGAATCACACATCGAAGGGCATACTAAAAAGACTCTGTTAAGAGTTTATTTCCGATGAAAAATAAAACAAGAATTTTTTTAAAATCACAGAGCACTTACTAATTGACAAGTTACATCGCGTTTTTTTAAATTATTATTATTTCATTTTCTTCTGAAAAAATCTGGAATTTTCGGCGGGCATTTAAAAAAATTGGAATTCTGATTTAAATCGGAAAACTGGCACCTCTAAGAATCTAACTTAACTTGTAATAGATATTGGCTACAGGAAACGGATAAATCTTGACACCAAACTGACCTTCTCCTCCCTGCTGGAGCCACCGCCTCCTCCACCACCGGTATCTCTAGGCTGCATTTCCAAGACGACTTTGAAGAGATTATCTGACGTTGTGCTCAAGAAATCAATCTCGGCATTAGGATGCAGACCATACAGGTAGGGGGTTTCTGGTGGAAGCATCTCATCAATGTAGGTGTGGTAGCCTTTGTAATCAGAGTTGGGTGGTACCAAGAAACCTGGAGCTAGATATACATCACCATCAAGCTGAGATAAAAAAAATAGAGCATCGCATCTAAGTTTGGGATCTTTTTCTATATAAAATGCTATTGTATACAAATATTTACTACTCATGAGGGCATTTGTGCAAAATATCTACCCAAGGTGACTGGAGACCGTGCGCCTACTATTGTCCGACATTGAATGCTCGAATAAACAGCAGTAAATATTTGTTTTATATACCGTATAAAAATATTCTTTTCATTTGATAACTTGCGTAAACTCACTTGATAGTGCATACTGAGTTAAGCTTACCGTGCATGCATGCTTAGCCTAGCCTAGGCCTAGCTCTCGCCAAATGCAAGCAGCGCTTGAGGATTTCCGACAGCTGGGTAAAAAGCACTATATCATACAGTCAATTCATCCATCAATTGTTTGAACTCATCCATCTGGTCAATTTTGTTTATTTTATGAAACTACGTTACGGCAAGACGATCATGTCAGAACGTAAACAAACCTTCTCGGGCGTTATG
>JXSR01S048467.1:0-12148 GCA_000969725.1 Ophiothrix spiculata
GATATTTTGTTACCAAAATATTGCTCATATTTTTTCTCATAAACCATGTAAAAATTTCTCAGCTGAGTTATGTTCCACATGTAAGTGTGATACTTGGACTAGATATGAAGAAATTTTTTATATCATGAGTTTTGTTCCGTTTCGGAGTAATACACAAAGATGTGTCTAATTATGGTAAGGCCAAAAAAAAATCTGTCTCAGCTTCCTTAGGCCAAAAACCCTAAGTGCTACACGGTTTTTTATAGTCAAAAATGCTACGCGGACGCGGAAATCTATTTTTTATTACATTTTTAGGTCATTTTTTTCCCGTCCGCTTCGCAGTCGAATTTGTTTCCTTTTTTTTTATCATTCGATGTAAGAAAAAAAAAGAAAAAAGAAAAAAATCTCCTGAAAACCTAAAAAAAAAGAAAAAAAGAAATGTGATAAAATTGGAATTTTTAACCCTATGAGCGCAGGAAGCAGAGACAGAGTTCTTTTTTTCTTTGGCCTAACCATAATTAATTTTACACTGTAACATATAGGCGGCTCTGAAATACAAAGTTGCCCATAAAATCAAAACTGTTCGACCAATTCAACTAAAATTTGAAACTTTTCTCTAGTGGTCATTTTTCATATGTCACTGAAAACTCAATTTTGCAAAATCTAACCTAGCTTCTTTAAGGCTACAGTCCCTAAATGGGTGCCATTTTTGCCAACGGCTTCTTTACTGCAGTTTTTTACCTATTTACACATATCAGAATAATACAATTTTTGGCGTACATATGTAATAGAGTCTCTAGTTTATACATGAGACTTAAGTAGTAATTTCACGTCCATTATCAAGGTCAAAATTACGTCAATAAACTACTTCGAAAAATTTACACCTTTTTCGCCGAAACCTTAAAATTTTATGATGTTCGAAAGATTCGCCTGTTTTCAAATTTTGACAGATTGTAGGCTTGATACTTTTTATTGAATTACAAATAATATTTTATAAATGTGTTGTGTTGATTTTGAATGATAATGTAACAAACCTGCGTTGTTTTGCCCGAAAAACCGGGCGTGAATTATGACTCTTGAGTTCGCCCTGTTTGAGCTGTGAATAACCTGATTTTAGTATCTACATTATCTACATTTTGTCTGATATACGCATTCGCATAATTTACTTACAAATTGAGCATTCCAATGAGGCAAAAATTGCAATTTTTATGTAAACAAAAGAAAAATACGGCATTCTAATGTTTATGTTTTAGATATAAGTTCACCATCTCAACGCTGCCTTGATAGCTCAGCGGTAGATCTCTCGCTTCGTAATGCATGACTAACTCCCGCCATAATCTATGGTTCGAGTCCTCGCAAAGGCAGTGGAAACTATTTATCTTTTCATGATTGAAAAATACTTAGGATTCCCATTTTCCTGAGCATGTGAATTCCTCGTACCCTTAAGCATGTAAAATAGATGAATAATAAACATTATGATACCAACAACTCCCATTACATGTCATTTGTTGTCAATCTTCTCCCTGATATTTTCGAAATCTGTAGCCCAATTCTATTCATGTAATTTTAAGAAGGGATCATTCTCAAGTGCTGAATTCGTGGGTGTAGCACCTAGGAGGGAGACTTTCAGGTCAATGCGTCTTAGTTAAGTTTTGTTATTTCCTCAGTTTTCAAAGTAAAAAATCATTTCTCAGAAACCTCTTTCTTAACTGGCAACTTTTGAAGCTTCTGTAAAATAACAACAAATGCAGATTTTTATCTGAAATGTTCCAAGATTTTTTCTAAAAAACTCCACTTCTGTGTGTTGTACGAAGCTGAAACAAGTATTATTTTAAAGATGCAAAAAATAGGTCTTTTTAAATCTGAAAAAATGGCCAGGGACAGACTTTACTGGAGGATTGTGGTGGATGGTCAAATGTATAATTAGTTTACAAGAATCAGAACAGGCATTGGCGTAAAAATCAGCCTGCTTTTAATGATTTTTCCCACTCAGGGCCCCCCCCCCACCCCTCAAAATCGGTAAATCATCTTTCTAGCCCCCGTAAGGAAAGATCCTGGGCACGCCAATGATAGGTGTCCTAATTGCTTTTAATCACTGTTTCAATTTTGAAATGAGAATCTTACTCTTGCTATGGTGTCGCATCTGATATGTGGACATTTAACCAATTTCAAAAGTTCATCCAAAACAGCAAACATTGGTAAAAATATGAACTATATTTGTTATGACAATTTAGTTGTTGCATATGAGTAAGGAAAAGAAGATATCAGGACCTTCCCGTCATGCCTTGCTTTGGGACTTTTTGCACAGATTTTAATGAGAGGGTCTAGGGATAAAACATATATGAAATGCAACTTTTGGCTGAGGTCTACTAATTTTATTATGTTTCACCCCTAAACCCTCTCATCAGAATCTGTACAAAAATCCCATTGGAAGCAAGGCAGGATGGGAAGGTCCTGATGTCTTCTTTTTGAGCAAGGTATCAAATAGAAACACTGGACGAATAATGTGAACTCATAACAAATATTGATTTAATAATCTGCAAGATCGCATTACAAGATGGAATTTCTTGTGTCAACTGATAAATCCCGATCTGTAATTTGAGTCTAGTAATCGATGAACACCTAGAATATTGAAACAACAATATGTTCATAATATTGGCAACATTGCCATATAAAACTGAAAAAGGATGTCAGATGACAGCTCCAAAATCATGAAAGTTGGCCTGAATTAGTCATTGCTTATTTGAAGCATTTCTTCTCTTTTAAAACGAAATTGTAAACGTGTCACTCTTTTTAAAAGTGATTTTTATTTCTGAGGGAAATCTCTTTCTAGCTGAGTGTAACCTCATTCATTTTCACTAAATTAAGAGTAGAGTCATTTAGGTTTAAATACCTTTATTACATACCTTAAACTACAATTATTTGCATGATATGTAATTGTAATGCTTATAAAGTACACTGAACTATATAAAAAAATAATCCTGAAAAAGAAATGAGCCACATACAAACAAAACAAAAATAAATAAATAAATAAATAAATAAATAAATAAATAAATAAATAAAAAAATAAATAATTAATTAATTAATTAATTAATTAATTGAATAAATAAATGAATAAATAAGCAAAACAAAATAAACTGTGACAGTTTCAATTTTTCTAACGGTAACCCTGTGCTGCACAACTCCTTCAGTACTCCCCATGATTTACCTCTGATTAGTTTTCGTACATCTTTAATAGAAGATTTTTAAACAATTATTGCTAAAAATTTTGCACTCCCATTTGCTTTGTTAGTCTCATATTTTCTAACAGCAACCCAGTGGTACACAAACTGCTTTAACTCCATCTTAAATATATCTCGGATTTTCATAGACAGCTTTATCTACTTTTGTATCCTGCTCAGGATAGTCATACAATTCTCCCTCACTAACTCCCAAATTTGGATTTTCATTACATGCTCTGTTAACATAAGAAGCTGATGTAGACCCCAGATTAAGTCCTGTATACTCTGCAGGTGCTTTTGTTCCCAAATTCAGATCGGTGTACTCTTCTTCAACTTTCTCCAACTTTGTATTGTTTGTTGATTTTCCTTCAGCAGATTTTGTTAAGAGTTCCAAAGACATTGCTTTAATCTTCCTGTAGCCAAAAGTATTAATTGTGACAGATGTCAGTAGTGCAATTAAAGTAATCACTAACACAACAATCAAAGGAAAATTTTGACATGATAAAGTATCAGACTTTTCTGTTGTTGCATTGACTCTGGTTGTTGTTTCTGTTTGATCACCACGAATAACCGTCAACTCAGCTGTTTCTTCTCGCCAGTTACCATCAAACAATGCATAGCAGGTAATCATTACACCATTATCCTCTTCCAAAACAGGATCAATTCGTAATTGTGAAGCATTTTCATGTTTCTGCCGCGATGAAGGAATCTGTGGTTTTGTTCCCCACACAAGTTTTATTGGCTCAATGTTTGTTCCACAAGTGAATTCGGCAACACCAAATGTATGAATTGCCATCACAGGTGGTAGAATGGTCACATGGAATAGCTGACCTCCATAAATGGAACAGCTACGAGTTCGTGAAAATTCTGAACTGTTTATACTACAAGTAAATACATCAGTATCCCAAATTTGAGAATTCATGACACTAAATTCAGATGTAACTTTTCCATCAGTTTCATGTTGGATTGGCATCATATAGCAATCAGTTTCAACAGTGCTTTCTATTGACCATTGAATAGACACCTTGGGATTTCCCAACTCGGATAAACAGTTTACAGATGTGAAATTTCGAAAAGTTTTGCTTGTACATATTGGAAACTCTATGCTTGGATAAAACAAAACATTCAGAAAAAAATCAAACCGATCAGCTGGAATTCCACTGTAACCTTGTAATTCACACATGTAATTTCCACTATCAGTTCTTGAGATATTCTCAATGGAAAGGTATACCCTACCTATGCCAGAGGGTCCCAAGTGTAGGGCAGTTTCTGTGCGGTTTCCAAACACTTCATCAACAAATTCTCCATTTCTTGTTAGCTCATTTCCATCTTTCCTCCAAACAATTGCAAAATCTTCAAAACGGGCATAATGTGATACACACTCAAAAATGACTGTATCTCCTTCTTTTGGAACTTCTGGCCTAACATATGCATAATCTATGTAAAATGTATGCACCTTAAAAACACATACACTTGTCAAAATTATCAAGACCAATGCCACTGTTTGTTTATCCTCCATTTGGTACAAGCTGCTAGCAGACCTCTTCAACGTATCCACAAAATTCTTTAGAATGCATAAAAAAGGTGAAACACTTTTGTAAGAAGTCTTATGTAATACAAAAGCCTACTTTAATTTGATTCAAGCATTCAACAATTGTGAAGACAAGGAAACTGAAAAAATAATGCAAAGATTTGAAACGAAACACATATATGATTTTAACTTCCCCTTTTGCTGAATCATTAACACCTGTAGAATGAAATTAGCGGGTCAGTGCTTCATGCTTCATTTAGTTGACTTCTGTACAGAAAGAATGGAATAATCAAGTTTATTTTTCTCAAAATATAACACACACATCAGTATTTCAAATAATTGTATACATTGTATTTTTGTGCTATATGTATTTTTGAATTATTCGTAGCATGAGCAAGATATTAAACACCTTTAGAATACAAATATTAACTGTGTATGAGTGTGATGGAAGAAATTTACCACCCCTCATTAAAAGTTAAATTATTCCATTTTACAAAAACTCACCAGGCTCGTGAATGGAATAATCAAACTTTCAATGAGGTACAGTTTTCCCATCACACAAAATAAACAGTTAATATTTGTTTTTCCTTCATAAATTCTGATATCCCTCTCAGTGGGCCATATTATATAGAATATGTGACCTGATCAAAGGTACTTGTGTTGAAGCAACAAAGGGATGTACTTTTCCTTCTAGGCTGATGATGTGCAAACCAAACTTGAACCCAACCCCCCCCCCCCCCTCTGTAGGGCATACCCCTTATGAAATATTAGTTTAGACTGTGACCTGATAAAAAGAGTACAAGCTGTGATTGATCAAAAGAAGGGTGCTCTCACCGTTCAACTGATAACGTATACACCCACAATGAATCCCCTTTAAATATACAACCTGAAACTGAATCTTCACCTTTCCTTGGGTGCTTTCTCCTTTGGTAGATTAAGTTAGATTTTTTGATAAAAAAGAATCAGTAGTCTGAAATTGACTGCTCGTCCTGTCTTTTTATAGGATATCTCCCTGTTCTGTGAAAATTGGGGTTCATTTTGGACTATAGGAACCATTAGACTCATTTCCAAACTTTACTACCACACCTTGGGCCCGTACCACTCATGGCATATTAAGTTAGTATGTGCCTTAATAAAAGAATACAAGCAACATTCTGTCAAAAAGGGTGCCCATTTTGATCATACCCTACCTTCTGCCATGCCTTTCATGGTATACTGTAAAGCATGAAAATTTCGCTAGCATTTTAATTTCGCTAATTTCGCTAGCATCACAATTCGCTAAATTAAAATGCCGCTAAAATAATTGTTAACATAGCATTGAATAGCAAGATGATTCAAATTAGTGAAATTAAAATGCACCCAAACAGTGAGGGTTTCCAAATTCGCTAAATTTTAATGCCGTGAAATTAAAGTGCTTTACAGTATTATGTGAGAATGTGTCTTGACATAAATGAACAAGCGCTTTTATCATAAAGGACGCCTTTTATGAACTAAATATATGAACCTTTTGACTCATATCCAAATTTGAATGCCACCGTCCTTGGGCCATGTCCCTTTTTAAATTAGTATGTGACCTGATAAAAAGAGTACAAACAATGTTCTGTCAAAAAGGGTGCCCATTTTGATCATCTGAACCATTAGGCCAAAAAAAAAATATTGTTTGTTTGCCCTCCAGTGGAAAAATTAAAATTTTGGGTCGGTCGGTCGGTTAATCTTTTTTTTTTTTTTTAATTTTTTTTTTACTCTACACATATGATGTCATTCCATGGATTTTATTATGAATACCAAGAAATGCAGGGCTTAATCAAAAATTGTGGGTCATTATTTAGAGGAAATATGCATTTTATACTACTAAATGTGACTTCACACTGCTAAATATTACGTTTTACATCAAAAATATTGAGTTTTCATATTTTACATGTTTGAAGAAAAAAAAATAAACTAAAATCGCGACCCTAATTTTTGGCATTTTTAGGGTCGGTCACGGAGGGCAAACAAACATTTTTTTTTTTTTGGCCTTAGGCTCATTCCAAAACTTAATTGCCCCTATCTTTGGCCATGTATTTCGTGGTATATTAAGTTAGCATGTGCCTTGATAAAAATGAACAAGCAGATCTATCACAAAAGATGCCTATTTCAAACCATATGAACCTTAAGACTCATTTCCAAACTTGACTGCCACTTCCTAGTGCCATGCCCTCTAAAAAAATAGTATTTAACTTGATAAAAAGAGTACAAGAAATGTTCTGTCGAAAAAGGCGCCCGTTTCGACCATATGAACCACTCCAAAATTAACTGCCCCCCTACCTTGGGCCCCCTTACCCCTCATGGCATATTAAGTTAGTATGTGACCTGATAAAAGAGTACAAGCACTGTTCTATCGAATTAAAATACAACTAATTTGAAATGTGATGGAATTCTCTAGCGGCGATAGCAATACCGAGCACACCTGCTCACCAAATGACTCATATGTACAATTCATTCCGCAAATAAACTAGTACAAAAACCTTCCAATGTGCGATTCACTCGGTAAATTAAGTAGAAAACATCGTCTTTTAACGCTGATGTGAATATCAAGGTTTTGTTTCAGGAAGACGGTGATTGAAGAGTTTTATTGATGGAGAAAAGTGAGTGCACAAAGACGGCTAGATAGGCTTTGATGAAAATCAACTCATTTGGTTTCAAGTCGTAATCTTCCCTTTTCAAGTTTTCACAAACTAAATTAAAGCTTGACTTGTTTGTTGAAATCCATTTCATTAAAGCGATGAACCATAATTCAATATGTGGAATTAACATTGACGTCTTTATTGAGCAGTGAATTTCCAAAAATATTTCATTGAAGGGATTTGATTTTGTCAACCTGGACAGGGAAGGCTTTGGAAAAAAAACCATGTTGAAGCCAAAACTGCCTCTGTTGCAAAATTCCCCATTTTTTTTATATTTTGAATAAAAATACTACTTTTGAACAGAGTTTCAATATCGGGGTGCAATTTGTTTTGCCGACTGACGACCGACATATGAAAAGGTAGACCCAAATTTTTTTCAACATAGCTTTTTAAATTGACAAGCAACAACAACAAAACAATGGTCCAACAAGCGCACAGATAACTATTTTTACATTCTGTGGCTATGAAGTCAATTTTGTGATGATTTTTGCAGGTTTTCAAACAAATTGGTTCAAATTTTACTCCAATTTTACTGATGCCGTTCAAAATAAAATGAAAACTTCTCTTCGGCTTCAAATTTCCTACAGTGGTACAAATTTACCCAAAGATGACTTCTTCCAACCGACAATTGAAATTGGGGAACGGCCCCACCCCCTCTGGCTCTGCCATTGCTTTTGAGAGGGGGAGCCTTGGATCTATAACAAGTGCGAGACCCCTTTCCAGTATCGATCAAGCTTTTATTCTCTGTACCTAAATTACAAATCCTGTGATGCAATTAAATGTGCCAATACAATGGATGGATTAATAAAATCTGCAAGAGTGGCAAACGGTTTGATATAAAATAAAGAAATCGTAGCTAATCCCTTTAAGACCGTTTTAATTAGTGCATGCTCTGTACTTTAATAAAATGCTTTTAGCAAAACCATATCAAGTGATTATTGCCATTTTAATGGTTGATTTTATTCCGCATGATTCTTGATATTAATTATATTTTTTGATCAAAATGAGGGTAGCTTTTGTATTGTATAAGTTGATTGAGTAGAATTATGCAGGGATTTATAAAAAAACACTTGAAATTATTTTGAGCTATAGTTGTTTTTTTTTCATTTCTACACTTGTTCAAAGATCAGCATTTTATAAAATGCTCTAAAGAAACCGGTTAATACTTCGAAATCAGATATTTGGAGCATTAACCCTATATAATCATTAAATGCCCAAAACCTCTAAATCTCCTCGAATCTTACATTAAAAATCTCTTCATTTTCAATTTGTATTTACTATATTTTCATTTTCTATTATAGGATTCAGCAGTGGTAAGGTTATGATACCATGTTGTACTACATATATACAAGGCTATATAACCCTAACCCACTTAAGGCCAAAAAATATCTACTTGAATCTTACTATATTTTAAAAATCTCTATTTTCACAAAAAAGCACCGAGACTTGAACCCGAGACCTCTCGCATTCCAATGCAATTTTCAGCAATACCAAGCCACTCACAGGCACTGCCTTGGCAGCGATTCAGCTCCTACAGTAGGATTTTGTAGGGTTCAGCAGTATTAGGTTTTTTTTCTGAACTTTCTTGACTTCAACAAAAATCCCAAAGAGAATATGTAAAATCTTACATGTAATTATTGCAATGCTATTGGTTCTAATTGAAACTTATTGCCAACAAAGTAAAATGCTGTATGACTTGTGTATTACAGATATATTTCAAGTAACTTCCTTTTCCTTGGATAAATCCTGCACAAATAAGCAGACAATCAAATTTCTTTCATAACTTGAAAGACAGAATCTACCATATGAAACATGTGTAAATAACACTTTTTTACCATGGAAATGAAGTAAAATTGCATGTTTATAGCCTGGGGGTACTCAACTTTGAGGTATGCTCCATGTGCCACCAAAAAGAACCTACTTTTTTTGGCTCGCTCTCACGGAGAGACACCCTTTTTACCAACTTGTCACTCAATGACCCCTTATTTTCTAAACTTCCTTGTAATTAAAACAACCTTTGTCACTCAAAGACCCACAATTTTTCTTAATGTGATGAAATGTTTTGAAAATTTTGTAAAATTCATCAAAAAAACCTACTTTTTGGTGAATTTTGCCCAAAAACCCCCATTTTTTGCATTTGTCATTGAAAGACCCCATTTTTTACCCAATTTTTCATTGAAAAACCCTCTACTTCCGAGGTCCTTGGTGGCACCTGTACGTCACTTTCATGTGTGAGTACCCCCCTGGGTTTATAGGAAGTATTTGCTTTGCTTTGCACATACTGTTTTGTTTACTTTGCGGGGCAGACTTCTAAGAATGTGTTAAGTAAGATATCAAGGATTGAGAGCAACAAGGCCTTATCTGCACCTTTGTTGAACATGCAAATATGGCTCTTTTTTCAAGCAGATACGGCCTTGTGGCTCTCAACCCTCGATATAAACCAATTTGTTTATAAGCTAAACAAGTTACCACCGAAAAGTTAGGTGTGTTGAAAAAGTGTTGTTCAATTTCAAATCTATGGATGACTGAAGTACTCAATTTATTAAATCTTATTTCAGCCATCAGAAAAATGTTTATTAGCAAATTAATTTATTGGTGATCATTAACACATTTGACTCTATTAATGGTTATTGCAATTTCATGCAGTGAATTAATCATATTTTGCAATAATACACTACCATATAATAATCAGCAACTTTAAAATAGATTTACTGCTAATCTTTATTACCACATATTCAATGGAAAACGAAGAAAACAAGTGACACAATATATGTATATCATTCAAAAACTGAGATAAAAGATAATTAAAATGAGTAAACTCCTCAATTTTGAAATGCACAACTTTCCGCCCATTTTGCTGAAATACCTCATGTGCTATGTCACATATATATTTGACTAATACAGAAATTTCACCATCTCAAAAACAAAATGAGACTGCGGCAGCCCCCATAGCTTCAATCAACACAGGCTGTTACACTATCAAGCTTATATCCTCACCATTTCATCCCCATAATGCTTGCTAAGCACGTCTCCAATGCAATTTTGATTTTGTGATTTTTATGAGATCATAAGCTGAAATCCCCTGTGACTGTGACTCAGGCCAGAAAATCTTTGTCATGTCAGGTAAAACTTGACTTCATCTTCTATTCAACAACTTCAGAAGCAATGTCATTACAATTTCATCCCATATTTTATTAAAAATGTAGACCTTTGGGATATGGCAAAAAAATGCTAGCGGAGTGCTAGGTTGTGAGAAAATGTTGAATGATGACATGATTCAATTTTGTCAATTTAACGAGTTACTTTTCTTCATTTGATGAATAAAGTGATGGTAATTGATTTCATCTATCATTTTATTCTGGAAAGTAATTTCAGAAAAATGCTGGTACATTTTGTGAATGCAAGAATGCTATCTGCAATAGCTGCCATTTTACATAATTTTGTATTGCACACTGCAAAATTATCCAGTCTTGGGTCAGTGGAAATGGTTCTTAAGGTGACGGAAGGTTTCAAAAGATTATTATTAAAGGAGCATGGTCCGATTGCTTTAACTTTTTCTCAAACTTTCTGATATTTTGTTACCAAAATATTGCTCATATTTTTTCTCATAAACCATGTAAAAATTTCTCAGCCGAGTTATGTTCCACATGTAAGTGTGATACTTGGACTAGATATGAAGAAATTGTTTATATCATGAGTTATGTTCCGTTTCGGAGTAAAACACAAAAATGTGTCTAATTATGGCCAAAAAAAAGAACTCTGTCTTAGCTTCCTTAGGCCAAAAACCCTAAGTGCTACACGTTTTTTTTATAATCAAAAAAGGCTACGCGGACGCGGAAATCTTTTTTTTATTACATTTTTAGGTCACTATTTTTGTTTCCGTCCGCTTCGCAGTCGAATTTGTTTCCTTTTTTTTTATCATTTGATTTAAGAAAAAAAAATAAAAAAGCAAAAAATCTCCTGAAACCTAAAAAAAATGTGGTAAAATTTGAATTTTTAACCCTATGCGCGCGGGAAGCTTTTTTTCTTTGGCCCAGTACTGCTTTGGCCTAACCATAATTAATTTTACACTGTAACATATAGGCGGCTCTGAAATACAAAGTTGCCCATAAAATCAAAACTGTTTGACCAATTCAACTAAAATTTTAAACTTTTCTCTAGTGGTCATTTTTCATATGTCACTGAAAACTCAATTTTGCAAAATTTAACCTAGCTTCTTTCAGCATGTAAAATCGATGAATAATAAACATTATGATACCAACAACTCCCATTACATGTCATTTGTTGTAAATCTTCTCCCTGATATTTTCGAAATCTGTAACCCAATTCTATTCATGCAATTTTAACAAAAGGGATTATTCTCAAGTGCTGAATTCATGGGTGTAGCACCTGGGAGGGAAACTTTCAGGTCAATGTGTCTTAGTTAAGTTTTGTTATTTCCTCACTTTTCAAAGTAAAACAAGTAGAACGCTGGTTTACGCGATGCGTAAAATATGTCCCCGCCGAGTGTGGCGATCAGTAATTGGGTCAAGAGCTATCCATGGTCCAAATTAAATCCATATAGGGTCAAGGGTTCATGAGTTATAGCCTTGACCTTGAAATGACCTCGGATGACCTCTGGTCAACTTTTTGAACATTTTTGAAAATTTGACCTAGAATGACCTTTTGACCTTGACTGACCTTGACCATGGGTCAAGAGCTATCCATGGTCCAAATTAAATCCATATAGGGTCAAGGGTTCATGAGTTATA
>JXSR01S048469.1:41710-59263 GCA_000969725.1 Ophiothrix spiculata
AGAAATTAGTAATTTAATTCGTCATTCAGTAAGTCCTGCGTCATTCAGTTAGTCAATTGACCAATTAAAGACGCATTTGATATTTACTAATTAGTCATGTAATTAATCATTTATCATTTAACTAATAATTACCAAATTACAAATTGAATATTTAGAGATGGAAACTATTTTTGAAACATCAAAAATTGTTTTTCAACATTTCAAAGACATTTGAAGCATTTTTTCATGAATTATGAAAAAAATCACTCTACATGACTAATTTTTAATTAGTCAAATAAGACATGTTGTTTGACTAACGTTATCAGTGTAGCCGAGTGAAATGGATTAGTCCAAATTTGACCGAATGATATATTTCATTCGGTCATTCGGTATGGCCCAGTGGGCACAAATTTGTTTTCAACGTCGAATTAACGTTAAATTAACGTTGTGATTTTAACACAACCCTTTTTTAACGTGTTTTCAACGTTTTTTAGTGTGACGTTGATTCTTTAACGTTAATTTAACGTTGAAAAAAGGTTGAAGTTTCACTTTAACCATATTTTAACTCTTTTTCAACATTGAAATTACAACGGTCGATGTTTTAACCTAATTTCAACTTCTTTTTAACCAAGCGAATAGAGTTAAAATTACGTTAAAACTTCAACGTCGATATTTTAACGTGAATTCAACTTCCTTTCAACGTGTGATTCATCATCATGACGATGTTCATTTTTATTAATTCTAACGGGATACACGACTGTTTCATTCGTTCTGGCGCGGATATTCTTGAAGACCCTTGAAGGTATTTTTTCAATTTTTTTAACATTAATACCAGAATGTGCGAAAAAAGGGTCCAATTGAATTTCATATTAATATTCTGTAGGCTCTTGATCTAGGAGGAAAAGGGGCGTGTTACGGAGAAAGCAATTCTGAATTGCCAATTCATGATAAAATGCTCGCATTTTTAAGAAAAGGGAACCATCCATGTATCAAATTGAATTCCAAAATGGTGAGTAAAATATATACAAAAATCACGATTTTTTTGTTGGTGCAAGTAGTGCTTTTTTTGGTCAAAAGTTTTTTTTTATAAAATTTGAAAAATAAACCCATCAAAATACCAAATTATGCGAAGAAAAAGGTCCGATTGAGATACCCGACAGCCACAATTTGATACCAACATGTTTGTAGCACATATAATACCAAACCACTTTTCTACTAGCTCCCCTGGACCCCAATTATTAAAAAAATATTCTTGAACTATCACGTAGGCCTACATTCCCACATTGCAGCACACAGTGGTTGACGTATTTGGTCGTGACAATTCATATTTTAAAAACATGTTTAATTTCAACTTTAACTCCGCGTGCATGGCCTTCTTTAGATTTTCAAAACTAATTTAAAGCTAAACTACAAGTTTCAACTCTTTCTTTGTGCTGAGGGAACAATCGGTGAAAAGATTGAAGATTTCACTCCAAAAAGATTGAAATGTCGCCCTTTGCAGACAGCAAATTCACTCTTTTAAGTTTGAAATTTTACTTGTATGACTAAAAAAGAGTGATTTTCGCTCTTGGTAGATTGAATTGTCAATCTTTTCGATTGACCCGAAGAGTCACTCCAAGCACGATTGACTTTTTCAATCTTCAGAAATTAGGGAGATAAGCCAGTTCAGTGGGATGGGGGATATTGTTATTTATAATAGGCCTGATTTATAGTTAACACTGTTGTTTGAACCCTATAGAAATAGGGACATTTTATTTCTAAGTGTCAAAACAGATGGCGCTATTCGTAAAAACTCATTTGTTGATTTAGAAGGGATTTGCTGGTGTGTACTACCGAAATTAGATATGCAAATGAAGCATCTGACGTCAAGAATATTTTATTTATCATTTTTAGTCAAAATCTTCACAAATCAAACAACATAATCAATAATCAAATATAATCAATAATTTGAAATATGTATAGCGCCCTCATTTTTGCACAAATCTGAATTTCAGGCGGCGGCGGACACGATTTATAGAAGATCCTAGATTTAGGGATGAGGGATTTCCAAAATGCAAATTTAGGGAACGATCTACGTGTATTTCTATTGGGTCACGTGACTCACGTATTGAAGAAAATAATTACAAAGATCATATTTTTACCTCTCCTCAAAAAACTACAAAAGTGTTCTTATCGTAATTAGCATAATTATGTTATCCTAAATCCGCTGGGGTTCACGCGTGAACCCCACTTTTTATATATGTTATCATATTTTTTACCGATTAGCAATATAATTTTAGCGGCGATCCCGGAAGATGTATTTTCCCACGATGTTTCTTATAGAGGCGGTATAGGACATGAGTTACATCGACGCAGCCGGGGATCGTATACGATAAGAACGGCAACCATGCAATAGTTGCCACGACCACCCTCCTCTGCTGAATTTACAAAAAATACCAATAAATGAGCTCAAAATTAACTAAATTTCAACCAAAATTAAATAAAATGTTGAGAATGTGTTCAAAACTTTATTATGCGACACATTCCTCTTATTTGTACTGCTTTTTCAACTTTTTGTGAAGCAAAATGTGAATTGTGGGTTAATAATGAATAAATATCCACCTCAAACAACAGTGAGTTAGTGTAAAGGTTACCTATTAAACTATAAACTACATTTTGTTTTTGGTTATTTTTTAATTTGTTCATGCAGAGAGGTTGTCATGATATATTTCAAAATTTATTATGTAAGTAGGCCAACGATGACTGATTGGAGCTTTGACACTTTTTAAAAACCAAGATAAATCATAATACATTAGGAATCCCGGGTTATATGATACAGACTAATAATACACTGGGAAATATGCAATTTTGGCACTTTCCCATGCATACAATTATTTCATTTCATGCACAAAGCATAACTTGGCTTGTCCAAGGAGAAGAGGCTCGGTGTTCATACAGTGTGCTGGTGCTGCTCAATGTGCAAATATTCACACTATTGAAGAAGATCATCTCATTATGGATGGGCGTACATTATTTTGAGTATAAATTTGAAAAATATTTTGGTGATAAAATCTAAGCATGGAGCTGTAATTACATGTAGTTATGATCTAAAGGCGGTGTCACACATCACAAAACGTACGAATAACGTACTAATAACGTACACTGGATTTGTCATTGAAATACATGTAATATCGATTACCAAACAAGTTCGTTATTAGTACGTTATTCGTACGGTACGGTGATGTGTGACACCGCCTTAAGATTGAGATGAGTTGAAAAATCGGACCAGTCAAAATAACATCCAAAAATACGCCCAAGTCGATCCAATCTGTTCGGGTTACAAGACAATGTTGGTTCGGGTAATTCAATAACGTGAACTCGGAAGTGAAGAAACAATTAACCACGGAACACGAAGCATGAACCGACTCGAAGAAGAGTTGCAGCTTGTATTTTATCTGCATGATGGTTAAATGGTAAGAAAAAGATCAATTCAATAATTTAGACTAACTCAGATATGTCGGTCATTGTGAGTCTGGTTGATTGTTCCCGTTGTCGTTGACCTAGTGTAAGCTTACAACCATGTCCATGCTTACGTGGACAGCTTTGTACCACTAAAATCGGTGTCACAATTCGGAGGACGATGTAAATAAACATCCAGAGTGCGTGGTCAATTGTTTACAAATCCGACCGGTACCTTTAATCCACTCTAGTCCCAAAATGAGGCCGATCTTCATGTGGCCGATCTTACATAAATGGATACAGTCACCATGGTCACAGAACCATTGACCATTTGTTGACTGTCCTACAGTACAGACGGGAATCAAAATAAGCTTATTTTTTCCTTTATTGTACTGGGTTTAAAATGGTACTCATGTTTTCCTTGTAATCTATAGATGATGTTACATATTCTATACAGTTGTTTTACACTTTATTTTCACTGGAATTTGAAGATTTTTCCTCTGCAATTTCTTCTCAGAAAGCTCGTAAATTCAGACTAACCGATCGAGACATCAAGTTTTGGCGGAATATTGGGTGTAATTACAGACGCACAGAACTTTATTGATATTCACTTGCTCGAGAAACACTGTAGTACAGCCTAGACCCGAAACGTGTCCCTCCTTCTTGTGAGCTCGGAAGGTGACGCAGGCACTAAGTACAGCCTATCACATAAAGGCCATTTGTGCATAAATTGAAAACACAAACGGTACTTGAACAAACAAAATGTTTTATTCCATATTCATGAAAGGAACCTTTTTGAATTAAATTTATAAAAATCGCACTGTTCTGATCAGAGAAATCAAACGGAATGTTTCGTTTGTTTACATAGTTACGATTTGTAAACATATCCTCAAACATCATTTTTGTGTGACTAACAACTTCTGAAAGTACATGTATTCATGATAAGTAAATTTATTATAAATATCCTTTTTCATGTTTGTGGAGTGCTGCAGTTCGTATCTGATAAATATGATCATTTTTTGGGATATTGGATATGTGCACTTATGCGCCAGGTTTGATTGCAGAGCTTGCTTCTGACAGTGGTACCAAATACTAGTACCACTGCCAAATGTTTCGGATAAATATTCACCAACAATGTTCAGACCTGTATAATCATTATATTCCAGAAAACAACAATATAATGATAGATACTATACAAAAAGAAAATAAACAAATAGCAGGTAAATAAAAAATGATAAAATGATTGAGGAGTACACAAGGTAACCATTTATTATATTTAGCTCACCACACATGCGCAACTCCAATACACAGCTCATTAACATATCACCCATACACTGCATGTACGTGAGTATCGTGTATTAAATACAGGGTTAAGCATATTCGATTAACCGATATTTCGGTTTTTATCGGTTTTAGAAAAAAAACGATATCGTGATTATGGAATTTTTGCAAAACCGAATTATCGGAAATATCGGTATTTGCTAAATAATCGATTTTGTTACGATGAAAAGTCAAATTCCCTGCCTGTTGGACGTCACATTGTACTTCCTTGTCCACTGTAATATACTTCATTTGTTATATTTTATCAATAAATCGTATATATTTATGAACATTTTAATGTTTCAAAAACACGTATTTCACTGATAAATTACGTCAATTTACTACATAATCGACGAGAAACTTGTGGATTTTACGGATCTTGGGAATACGCTTTACACACGGTAAATGCTATTCCTAGTGGCTGCATATTGTTTTCGTAGTGTTCAAATGTCTTATGTCTATGGAGCAAAATTCGGAACCCTTGATTCACTTGCCAGACTAAAAATTGCATTTAATTTATTTCAAAAGCCCACACGAAAATCCAAAAACTTATTTCGTTTTATACTAGTTTCTTGGTTCCATTTATGTTTAGATGCGATAGAAATACTCGCTTGCCCATTTGAAAAGTAACAAACAGTATGCTAAAATTCGCCTGCTGAGTAGTCAATGGGGTGCAAAATTCGGCAACTTTGTTTCAGAAGTCCTATAAATATCTGTGCAATCCTTGCAATTTTGAATAGATTGTAGGTTCTGTTTTATGTTTAAATGGAATATAAATGCTCGGTCATCCATTAATATGCAGAAAAGTAGCGCTAAATTTACAGCCTTCCAATGGTCAACTTTGGGAAGATAGAACACACAAGATCAAAAGGACAGAAGACCTTTTTCTTGGTTTCCGAATAAAATTTTAACTTTTCTATCCTCGTTCATCACATTTAAAAAATAGACCGCATCACTAAAATATGTATCCCTGCGCTGAATTCATGCCCTATCAAACACTGTGTCGGCGAAATCCAAGATGGCGTCGGCGGTGATACGACTTTTATTTATTTTTTGTAATGTGCTATGCTGCCGCCAACGGCGGTGAACTTATCGTGTCTGTCTCTGCTTGTTGACTACAGGCCGTGTAGTTCCGGAATCCCATTGACGCTGAATTTATCAAACCCCATAGAAATGGTAGCTCAGTAAAACGTACAGATCAATAAAACGAGCTCCAATTCTTGTTTGACTCGGCAAACGAAGGCCGTACGGCAACAATTTTACGATCACATTCAGAGCATTTTTTGTTAAAATTATTGGAGGATTTTGAAACTATATTGATGAGTGTTTTGTGTATTGGAATAAGCTTACTGGTCAAAAATACTGGCGACAAATCAAGCTAACCAGTTATAAATGCGACTTCCGTGTTTATGTCACGGTACTTAAAAACCGATAAATCGGTTTTTATTGGTTTTTTAAAACCGATTATCGGTTTTTCGATATCGTCAATACCGAAAAAACTTATACAGGGTGAATGTTCCCGATAGAAATCCAAATCTATATATGCAAAACCTCTGGGTCATGAAAGATTCTGAAAGGTCTGTTTGTTTGTTTGTTATTTATTCAGCACATTCCGGAGAACAATAAACAATAATAATAGAGATACAATGGTACAAATTTACAAAAAACAATACAGTATAAAATCAAACACCAAATCCGAAATGTGCATGCATGACCCATTAAGTCTGGCAACCTATGCAGACTTATTTCCAATGGGGTCCGACACAAAAACAGGACAGAGGTGCCTGATCCAAACAAGGACAATGACAAGAAGGAGGGACAACCAGTGGAAATAAGACTAGACATAAGCTGCCTGCTCATGGGTCAATGCGTTATCACTGAGGTGTTTCTTAACCGCTTGTTTGAAGGTTTGTTTATCGTGAATGAGTTTGATATCTGATGGAAGAGAGTTCCAGTCGAGCGTGGATTGATAAAAGAACGATTTGATGGTCAAACTCTTAACTCTCGGCACCCAAAAATTTAATGCATTGGCTCTGGTGCGGTATGAATGTATTGCAGATGTTTTGGTAAAGAATTGATTAAAGTAAGTGGGTCCAGTAGCATAGAAGACATTATGCATATGATTTAGCCGTAATGTTTGGTTCTGTTTTGAAAATCTAAAAACTTGACAGATTGGAGCTGCGTCTGGCCAACATGGTCTCTAGGAGACATGTCCAGGATGAACCTTACCATTTTGTTTTGGAGAACTTGCCGTTTTTGTTTGTACTTTTTGGTGAGGCCTGTGTACCAGGCTGCAGATGACATTGGATTAGAGAGGAACAAAGATCTTTGCGAAGTTTCTGATTAAAGAGTTAGGAATGTCTGTACAAAAATTTCAATCTGCCAAAAGCCTTTTTAACGATGGAATCAACCATTGGTTCACCCGATAGATGTTGGTCAAGAGTAGCTCCAAGATGCTTAGCTGAATCAGTGGGTTTGATTAAATGATCATCAAAATGAACTTGGAAGTTAGTGACCTTCTATTCAACTTTCTTTTTGAGCCGAACAGGATCAATTCAGTTTTTCCAGTATGTAAAGAAAGTTGGTTGTCAATCAACCATCTATTAATGGCCTTCATATCAGTGGTGAGACTGGGCAATGGTATCAGGGTTTTTATCACTAGCAAGGAACAAATCAATCATTTAGGCCCGTATTCCAGAAAGATGTTTAGCTAAACCATCAACTGTCCAGGAATGATACGCATCATTGCAGCTTTCAAGCAGAACAGTTCGATGAGTCATGCTGTTGACGAAAAATAAAACCTTGATTTAGCTAAACACTTTTCTGGAATACAGGCCTTATAGTGTACATCTTCAAGTCTCATGTCATAAATTTGTTATTCAGTGGTCTCAAAAAAATTCTAAATGTGATTTTTCGCCCACATTCCATTGTCTGAATGATTGAGATATTGTGCAACTAAATGCGCCTAGGTTTGGTCAAATAGTCGATCGAAAATGTGTCTTACCTTACCAAAAACTGCATCGATTTGGATCATTTTTTTTCTCATACATGGTCGGCCATCTTGTCTGAGTTCATTCATAAAAAGAATTTGCCGAACAGAGTCGATGTTAACAGAGAAATACTTTGTTTTGTATCGGGTCTTTCTTTTCTCAGATCACAAATTTTGTTGGAAAACATCGCCGCTCAACACAATGACGTCAGTAATGAGCTGGTCGCGCTTGCGCAATGCTTTCAAAGATCGAAGCTGGGTTCATGCAAAATCTATCGCCCGTTGTGTTTTCTACGTGGAGTATCAGATAACAAGCTTTAAATGATAATAGGCCCTACTATTCAAAACAGTTATAAATGCTCCAAAAGTATACAATGAAGCAATGGTCACAAGACCATGGCAAGCAAAATGTACAATAAGTCGATTTATTGTTCATCACAGATCTAATAAACATTATTTTTTTTCGACCGAGAAACATTATTTTTTGAGTGAAACATTATTTTCCCGCAAAAAACAATGTTTTCACCTGATAAACACTGCTTTTCATTTGAAAAACATGGTTTTCTAGAAACACAGTATTTTTCTGAAAAACAAGTGGTGTTTATCAGCCGAAAAACAATGTTTATCAATATCATGAAAAACTAACTATGTTTTTCAGTTGATAAACATTGTTTTTCACTCAAAAAAAAAAGGGGTTTATCAGCGATAAACAGTGTTTATCAACTTATTGTTTATTTAGCTTGCCATGAACGCCAAATGGTTGATTTTTGTCTTATTTACTACCAACAAATGAATGCACATCCACATCCTTGACTATACTCCTAGAGTCTCAACTTACCTTTCAGACACTTTGTAACTGTTTACAATAACATTATCTTAATTTTAACTATTTTGGACATTTTTGTCGCGAGAAAATTTACTCGACATTCGATCATGCAAAATGCCTGTCACAGTGTTCTTGGCCTCGAACACTGAGCGCCTGATTTGATCGGGTCGGATTTGGGCACACGCTTTGGAGCCCAATATATGACGTACAGAAGTGCTACACTTAGGTATTCAAACATGCTACAGAGTTGTTCATCGCTAATCAATAACGATGCATCCATGCGTCTGTGTATTTTTTTATCGCGCGAGGGTGGCTTTAGCCACCCGAGTGTGATAAAAATACGCCGACGCATATGATGCAGAGTTGTTGATCAGCGATGAACAACTCTGTAGCATGTTTGAATACCTTTCAACAACGAAAATCTTCCTGAAAACGTATAATTAAATTCTAAATGTTTTCAACTTAACGGACACTCATCTCAATAAAAAATACTTTGAAGAATCTGAAACAATATGCTAGTTTTTGACATGATGTTGCTTTGTCGTATTCAACTTTTCCCAAGCGCCAGTCCTTGCACGTACGTACTCAAGTTCCCGACGCGCGATGAACAGTGCGCCGATTTTTGTGCACTGCGTAAACGCACCTCTGTGTACGCTGTGCCGTGCGTGACACGCTTATTTGAATATCAACTGTGGATTCATCATAAATCAACAACGGTACGCTCCTGTATAAGGAGATACAGTGAGTTGTTGAACAATGAGTAAAATATGTGACTTGATGTGGTCGGTTTTAATTGAACACCCCTTTTTACACCCAATCGAAATACTTGCCGATAATTAGTCTGATCGGTCTATTATCAATCCAGCGTAAATAAACAGCTATGAAGGCCCTACAAAGCTGGAGAAAATGTCAAGATATTTTCTCTTTTATTGAAAATAACGGGAACCGATTCTTATAAATTTCTTTACTTATTACTTTTTTGGAATCCTGCAACTCTAAGGAACAGATGAGTAATTTGTTTTAGGCAATGTATAAGGACAAGTTATCATACAGAGCAAATCTGGGAGGAGTTCACAGATAACTGCCGACACATCCACTTAATGGCCATATTTTTACGCATAATATTTGTTCTGTGACTTTGGACCTACATAAATTACAATACCCCATGATAAAATTTAATGACGGACCAGCTCTGTTTAACCCTAACCTGCCTCAGTCCAACAAAATCCAACAAGCAAAAATCAAGACATTTGTCTGAATATGTCATAGACGCAGGATACATGGATAATGAAAGTGCTGTTTAGCCATGCCATAGCTGGACATTGGATGCAAGAGGTTGGGATATTCGAATCAGGAAGCAGTAAATTTTTGTATGATGTATTCAGATTATTCGGATTGTAGACAGTTTTTAGGCGTTTGGGATTTATAGGTTATGATGGTCTATGAACGCATAGTAGACGTGCTACCATAAACCTAACCCCCCTCAGGTACAACAAAATCGGACAAGCAAAAATCAAGAAATTAAATTCACCAAAGTCTGTATATATGTGTGGTGCTCTGGCATAATGAGCGGAAAGTCGCGATTGAAGATTTTGAATAAATGGCTGCTAAAGTGAAAATATGATGAAAAGATCAAATTTCGTTTTTTGACATAAAACAAATAAATACATTAGTGTTAACGTGTATTTCGCGTTTTAAAGGTCAATTACGCCGGGAAGTGTATTTATTCACGGGTAATTGATCGCGTTTTGCTATTATACACTATAGTAAACAGTATCTTTAAAATCGATTTGCGACAGTTTTTACTGCCAGATTTTGAGTGGACTGCCTTGTGTTTCTAACTATAAATGAAAATTGTAGAAAGAAAGTATGACATATTATATATCATTCGAAAGCTGAGATTATAGAGAATTAAAATATGCCATAAACTCGATTTTGAAAATCGCGACTTTCCGCTCATTATGCCAGAGCACCACACATATATCATAGACGGAGGATACATTATATGGGCATGAAAGTGCTGTTAAGGTAGGCCATACTCAGTGGCTTGCCATAGCTGGACATTGGATCTGGATTCAAGAAGTCGGGGGTTCAAATTCCATTGGAAACAGGACATTTGTGTATGAAGTATTTGGACTTAAACTGTTCAGGGATTTGGGAGTAATAAGGGTTAATAATCAAATCAAGCTACACACCTGCTAATACACTTATCGCTATAGTATTCCATGCGTTCTTCCTGCTTCACACGTGCACCATCATCGTAGTATATAGGGTCATCACTGGGGCGTGCATTCCTATTCTTCACCACTACCTATCTCCCGAGTTTGCTGTGACATATCTACTCTGCTCACCATCTCCTCTAAATAACACAAGGCAAGTACACTTTTCCATTAATTTTCATTGTAGCTTTTTATATGTAGCTTTTTTTTGTATATTTTCTCTCAACTTAATTAAAATAATCATTTTTTTTGCCATCATTTGGTGCTGAAAATTTATAATAAATTATATGTTATTTTGATGTTTAAAATTTCAAATCTTTACGGCTGGTTTCAGATTCTTCACTGTACATATTTAAACCAAAGCAAACATGGTTGCTACTGTATCTGTGTTGACAATCTGCAATTTGCCACTAAACCTGCAAGTGTACATCAAGGGCTTTGCTCCACAAGGCTGTATATATTATGCATTTCCACAATTTTGAGGGGACAAGAATTCAAGGTTTGATGGTAAATTCAAGTTTTAAATCACATTGTAACTCTGCTGGAATTTGCAATTATTACAGAAATCTATTGCAAGCCTTGTCTCTCTGAAAACCTCTTTTTCCCCCCTTTTTTTGGCTATCGTTCAGAATTCGGTATCAATTTGGCCAAGCCCTGGATATCCAGGTTCTCATATCTCTACCAGATATTTACTTCTTTAATTTTATCTGGCTCAATTAATTTGGTTATCTTCAGTTTAGAGTTAAGATGCAGTCAGCATTATTACTGAGCATATCTCTGTAATAATGATAAGCAATATAAAAACCATAATTGCTACATGTGGTCACAATAAACTTACAATGCATATATGTTTAAGAGGTGTTGCAGTAAGTTTGGAACTAATATTAATAGTGTTTTTTCCCCTTTTTTTGGGGGGGGGGGGGGGGGGGGGTAGGTGAAGATCTCAGTTCTATTGTGTGCTTGCAAGATAGTGCTGATAATGCCAAAATAGTTTAGTCTCATGATAAGATTTAACAGGTTTAGTTGGGTAACTGAAATGTAAATTCACATGAACTAATGAGTTGCTACTGTATTGAATACAAAACACACATATAATAAGTGTTCAGGAGTAACAATTTATTTTGTGTCTGCAACCTTTTTTTCTTCATGCTTCTCTTGTTATGGCTATCCACAGTTTTACTATGTGTTCCCTCTGCATACTTTTCTTCCTATCCTTAACACTTTTCAACACTTTTTGTCATACCCCCTTCCTTCCTTTTCAATATATAAAGGAATGTTGTATTAACAGCCAGGATTAACAGCAGCATGTCCAGGGAGTGGCTTTGGGAACTAAACCCTTTATATTTTCTTAAAAGGCATGTATTCAATGTTGTTAATATGTATGTAAAATCAACCATTTTCAGGATTTTACCTATACAATTGAGCCCTGCATAATGCTGGAATGAAAATAAATCCTGGACACTTTTGCAATAAAAAAATTAGTGTACCATGTTTGAATTGCTGGGAATCTGGGAGGGGGAGCACAAATATTTTGATAGGCAAGTGGAGTCCAGGTTTTGCAACATGTGGTCTTGTGCATTTGAAAACACATTTTTTGGACACTTTCTTTGGAAAACGTCTTTAAAACAGAAGAATTCTTCAAATGTTTACCTTGAGGTGCAGAGGAGGAGGAGGTGTATGAACTTATAGGGGTATAAGTAAGCACTGCCTCACTCAAACCTCTTCCACTCCCCAAGGTGCCCATTTGAAGAATTCTTCAGTTTTAAAGACCTTTTTTTCAAAGAATGTGTCCAAAATATATTTGTCATGTTCACATGCCTTACAATTTGCAATTTTGTACAAGATAATGGAACTATTGTATTTTCACAAAATATTAGGGCTCCTTCGCACATCACCGTATAGAGACCTAGCATGTGAATAACGTACACTGTTTTGGTAATCGATATAGATGTCAATGACTGAAACAGGGTACATTACTTCTACGCTTTGGCTCTATATTGTGACATGTGACTTAAGCCCTAAGCTACTCTAGTCACTCATCATGTTGCAAATAATGTACCCAAGGTCACCTGATGTTATCTTCAGGAAATCAATCTACTTTAAGTTTAATGACCCTTTCCATTACATACATTTTCCATTTCAAGTTAGAAGATGTTTATGGCATGTCACCTAATCAAGTTTTGTGATAATAGTGTTTTTTACATTTTTTTTAATCATAAATGCAAAATTAGGGTTTCAAGTGACCATTCCAAATGAGTGTTACCCTTGTTACTATATATAATAATTCATTATGTTTGTTTTACAGGTGATACTACATGGTTGGAGTTAAGGAAATGTGGCATGCTAATCACAGTACAATAAAGCCATCTAGGCAGCAGATAAAAACAACATGGCCAACATCCAATATCTGCTATTTATCACATCCATTGTGTGCCTCCATGTTATGGCTGTTACAGCTAGCGATGGAATACACTTGACAGATCTGAAATATACGATGCACCCAATGCTCTACTTTAATGAATCTGATCTTCCAGCTTTGCAAACAAAAGCCATGACAACCCATCAGAAGCTTACCAGCTTGATACGCGATGCTACCGTGACTATGATGGCCAAACCAGATGTATATTTGCCGCCATTAGACTATCAAACTTTTGGAGGCAAGTGGAACGAAATGTACGGCAATAACCTGTGTGCATTGGCAATGTATTGCGTCCTGTTTCCAGAAGACCACGAGGCATTTCAGTTTACTGTTGACTTTATGGACCGCATGGCACAGTTACCTAAATGGCAAGTCATTAGTGTGCCAAAGGATGAAGTTCCAGTCGCTCACTCTTTGACTGGGTTTACAACGGCATTTGATTTCCTCTATCTATCATTTGATCCGAAACGTCGAATGACGTATCTTCGTAAAATACTCCAAATCACCAAAGAGTTGTATTTTTATTCCAAACATCGTGCTTGGGGAAGTTTTTACCTACAAAATCATGTTGCTACCAATTATCTAGCTTTGATTCATGGAAGTTTAGTAGTGTCTATTCATTATAGGCCAGCATTGTTTTGGTTGAAGGAAGCTTTGAAAATGTTTGAAAGAACAATGACTTTATTGAACCATATTGTTGATGGCTCGTTAGATGAGGGTGTACCATACGGTAGTTATACTTCACGATCAGTGACACAGTATATTTATCTAGTAAAGCGTCATTTTGATATAGATCACACTCACGATTTTTGGATTCGCAAACATTTCAATTTTTATCTCCACACCATATTGCCTGGATTTCAACGTACGATCGGCATAGGGGATAGCAATAATAATTGGTTTTACGGTCCAGAGAGTCAGCTTGTTTTTCTTGATGCTTTTGTGATGAAAAATGGATATGGAAATTGGCTGGCAAATACTATCAGAGAACACAGAGCAGTGGACTGCTCAGAAAAATTGTGTCCGGCACAGCACCAGTTGTGGTGTACTCTCCACACGGAATTCATATGGTTTGATCCAAATATCGCACCCAAAATGCCACCTCAAACTGGGAAGCCTAATCTTCATGCCTTCAATGATTGGGGAGTAGTAACTTTTAGTTCTATTAATCCACATACGAAGCAGGACACCTATTTTGCTTTTAAATCGGGTAAAATGCATGGCCGTGCTGTGTTTGATGTAGTGCAGCGGAATGTGTATCCGTGGGTCAAAGGTTGGAGAAGTTTTAATCCAGGACATGAGCATCCTGATCAGAATATGTTTGTGTTTGCACCAAATGGACATCTTTTTATTACTGATGGATTATACGCACCCAAATTTACCTATCTTAATAATGCATTGTCTTTTTACCCCTCTTCTTCAAGTCAATGCTTCCAACCATGGGAGGGTCAACTAGGAGAATGTGATAAGTATTTAAAATGGACTAGACCAAATATGAAGAGATATGGGGGTGAGCTTGTAGCTTCATTTTATCAAAATGGTATGGTGTTTACCAGTGGTGATGCCGTAGAAGCTTACAGTACTGATATGAAACTGGAATCTGTTTATAGAAGTATGGTGCTGTTGAATCCCAATTTGTTGCTCATTTTAGATCACATCGCTGCTCACCCAACATCTCATCTTACGCATTTCAGTGCTTTTTTCCACAACCTGAATACCTCATTTGAACAAGACAAATTTAAAAAGCACCTTGCAGGTGTAAAGGTCCCTTCTCCAGAGGGTCCAATGCGCATGTATTGGCTGAATGAAAGAGGCGCTAGTCCTACACCTCACCTGGCCAAAAAAGGCGCTGAACATACATCACAATATCAACCAAGAGAAACAAATTTTGTCAATGTAACTTTCAAAATGTCCCCCAAGTTGACCACTAGAGTTGCGTACATCTTGCTTGGACCATCGGAATCTCTAAAAGAATTCAGGTTCTCTCATCGACAAAAGGGAGGCACAACAGTTGTGATCAAAACAGCTGATGAATCTTACAGCGTTGCCATAGCTACAGCCCATAGAAACCCATTGCTACGGCAACAGTATCTTGGTCTTCCTGGAATGGCCCAAGTAAAGCTACGCAACAGGACTGTGATTTCATTTGGTGTGAATTTGAATCAACAAAAACACCTACAGGTTATTCATGATCCTGTTTCAGACAGTGACTGTCTTCAGTTATCCAGTACTAATATTACTTCAAATATGATTGTAGTAATTTCTACGATGTGGGTTGTTTTATGTGTATTTTTGTACCTACTTCGAAGAAAACAAAGGCGGAGATTAAGTCGGATTAGACGTGTGTCATTTTTATGTTCGTCCATTGTCTTTCTGGTGATAATTGGTGCTAAACTTTCAACAAACTGTGATTCTATGCAACCTGTTCATAAAATGCTGCCCTCTGTAGTCATCACTTCACTTCCAGGATCAGGAGCAGATCTAATAGGTTGGATTTTTTACAATAATCCTGATTTAGCTTATATCAAAGCTCCTTCCAATTTGATTGATATTCCTAGAGACAGCTTGTATGAAATCAGACCATTCATCGATGCCTGCGTATGGCCTAGAGAAGGTACTTATGAATACAAAAGCTGGAAATCTTGGATAAATTCTTTATATGAAAATCCAGTACCTGAAATATTATCTTCCAAAGCCATCACTGATGAGCAACAAATTGAAGACAATCATTTTGAACCAAGATTGTGTAAAGATGACCAATCAGAAGATGGAATATTTAAGAAATACACTTCAGATGATGTTATGAAGCACCTGAAGAATTATCCAAGTGCTCAAACGGTGCTTTATCTTAAAAGCGGAAGTTGGGGTTTGAAATTGCATTGGTTGAAGAGCATTCTTGGTGATGGGATGAGAGCTATTCATGTTGTCCGTGATCCAAGGGCTTGGGTTGCAAACTTTTTGAGAAATAATGGTGAATTATATGAGGAAATCCGTCAAGAAATTATCAAGATGTTGAAACAAAGCTGTGGACCAAACGGATATTTTGTTGAAGAACTTCACCAATTTCGGCTTGAGAAGCAGGAGGTTCACGTCCAGTTGGCGAAGCTTTGGGCTGCTAGTACGAGGGCGGTATTGGCGCAAGTCGTGTCCATTCCACGGAGTAATGCCAAGGTGGTGAGATTTGAGGACCTTGTCATGGATGGAGAGGGGACAGCGGAAGTTGTCTATGATTTCATTGGTGAGTATTTCTGTTTTAAATGGGGCTTTTAAAAAATGATTTTTTTCCCTGTATTTGATTTGCATGATGCAAAAGAAAACAAATCATATCGCACCTCTTGACTATGGTTAACGTTAGCATTTTTATGAAGAAAAAAAAATACTGTTAATGTTATTTAAAAAAAAAAGAGACAACCTTCTATTTTGTTAAATGAGCATGAAATGGAGCCATTCAGGTTTTTTTTCTCAAAAAATATGTGGTATTGCACATATGTTGAAATTTTCTTTATTAACTGGAACATTTTTCCCCTCAAAACTTACCAAAATAAATTTCTACTGATGCCATTTAAAAAATAATATTTTAGTTATAAATCACATTTATTTCCAGACTCAGAAGAAAAACTTATTACTGAGTCTGGGGAAGATAATTAATCTGTTTGAGACCTTGTCTTTTGAGGGGTGACACATAGTATTGTAGCTCCCAATCACGCACTTCAAAAATGTTTTGGGTGTAATTTTCAGAAATTTAAAATTAGAAATTTAAGAAAAGGAAATTTTCTCTAGTCAATTTATTAAGTCAGTGACAAGTAATGTCAGGAACAACTTACTCATGACAATTAGTGCAGGATGATGTATGACCAGGAAATCAAGTCATTTACACCATTAATTAATTATGCTAATTAGAGTGTAACTAATAACTTTACGTTAATATTTTACTTCAGGGGGTCATTTTAAGGGGGTTGTAAGCTGCTATTTTGCAGAAAAAGAATATTTTGATATTATTGAATATAAATGATTTACAGATTTAAAATTATTTTATCCCTTTTAAAAGAAAACAAAATTATTAATTATGTTAGATCCTTTGGAAAGGTAAATACCTTATATACCCATTGCTCCATCGATTAAAATATTTTAAACAGTGGATCCAGGGTTTTTCAGTTCATTTTTCATGGTGGGGACTAATTTGTTTTCAGTCATGTTTGGAAGAAGTCAGGTTTGGGGATATACTTTGTGAAAAACACTTAATAAAAAACATTGCTGAAGTGGGGAATTGGCACAAATATTTTGTGATTATTTGGAATAGGGCAGGACATGGCTTAAGGTGTTTGGTCCATGAGAGATCCGCTCGAGCAATTTTAGTATAAAT
>JXSR01S048469.1:67999-80549 GCA_000969725.1 Ophiothrix spiculata
TCACACAAACAAGTGCCTTTTTCCACAATTTTCTTGCATCATTTGAGCATGATAAGTTTAATGAGAAACTCTCTGGAGTTAAGATCAATACTGAACATGGTAAAAAAACCCATTAAAGAAAGCTCCAAATTTCACATTAAAGATTTTGGGCGCTATCTGAAAATCGCTCATTGAAAATTAAAAACAATCTTTATTTCTTCATCTCTTGACTGACAGGTTTCTTATATTTGTCATGATGAGATTATCTTACCAATTTTCAAGTTAATTTCAAAGAAGATAATGCCATTATGGAACATTAAAATATTAAAGTCAGCCACTCAACTAGAAACTGGATGTTGATATGATTAGAAGATTGCCAAGTTGATATTACATACTGACAGTAGATGTCAACTTAGCAAGAGTTCCTGTAGTCCTTGGGTATGTCTGACATACTCTCATTTCAACCTGTAGGAGTATTTATAGGCAATATACCATTATACTTGAGTACACTGGATAGCATCCTCCCTAAACTGAACAACGGATCCAGGATCTGAGACTGCATTTTCAAATTTGATTTATATAAACAAAGAAAGGCACAGATGGTGCCCCGGGGGGGGGGGGGGGGGCACCCAACTTTGGTTTTGGTAGGGGTGTGCGGCCCCGATATCTGAAACCCTAGTCTAGGGAACGGAAGATGGAAGATTGACTCTGAAAAGGGGGTCTAGAGAACTGATGGGACAAAAAATGACCCTTCAGAACTAGTTTTTTGGGCAAAATTTGGGCTCTTGATGCAAAAAATTTCAAAATTTTGCTTGAAGAAGGGGTCTTGGAAACTAAATTTCAAAAAATGAGGCTAGGGAACTGAAAACTCAGATTTGCAGCAAAATTTTTTGACAAAACTGTTGGAACACTTTTAACGGCAATGTCCCCATGTACTTCAAGACACCAAGCAGATTTGTTATAGTTCCTCTCAACATTGCACGTCGGGGAGAAGGGGAGGGTTTGGGATTAAAGAAAGTTCCAAGCTATACCTTGAAAATTATTAACAAATCATAGTTTACTTTTTGTGGGGATTATTACCTTCAAATACATGCAAGTGTTCTAACACTTTTTTTTCAAAGATTGTAGCCCTAAACTTTGATTTCTGAAACATCAGTGAAAGTGATGAATGCAAGATTTAACAAGCTTTTATTTGTTTTTATATATTTTTACAGGTTCTACAGAGTGTCAGATATCCCACAAAATGGCAAGATAACAGGATGTAGGTGAATAACGGAACCAGTGGGACAAAGTATCAACTCTAACATATTTTCTATTTATCTGTGTGTGACATCCAGCCAAGCGGTACCATCCCATCACCATGGCATTTATTGACAATGTTCTCCATGTGCAATATTTGACTCTAATTTTATGTATCCTTGCATTCAGTGCCATCGCAAATGAATCCACAAAGCAACTCAAGTATACTACTCATCCACTACTGTATTTTGGCGCTGATGAAGTTCAAGGACTGCAGCTGAAAGCTCTCACAACTCATGCCAAAATAGCAAATATTCTCAAAGATACAACTCAGTCTTGGTTAGAAAAACCTGAAAGTAATCTTCCACCGGAAGATTATAAGACATTTGGATCTAAATGGAATGAAATTTACGGCAACAATTTAGCTGCCGTTGCTTTTTATTGCGTTTTGTTCCCAGAGGATCGTAATGCCTTATCGTTTACTTTGAAATACATGGATATTATGGTTAATATGCCCAAATGGCAGGTTATTGCGATTCCAGACGATGAAGTGCCAGTTGCACATTCTCTCACTGGCTTTGCTACAGCCTATGATATGCTGTACCCTGTTTTGGATCCGCCAAGGAGAAAACTGTATCTTCAGAGAATTGTTAATATTACCAAAGAATTTTATGATTATGCCAAATACAGATCATGGGGTAAATTTTACCTCCAAAATCATGTCGCAACGAACTATCTGGCGCTGATACAAGGTGCTCTGATAGCATCAGCGCATTATCCTCCTGCCTTAGAATGGTTGGAATATGGTATACAGAGATTTGAGAAATCAATGAAACTACTAAATCATATCGTAGATGGTTCTTTAGACGAAGGAGTAGCATATGGTAGCTATACATCAAGATCTGTAACTCAGTACATTTTCTTAGCCTTACGCCATTTTGATATTGACCATACTAAAGGGCGTTGGGTCAAACAGCATTTCTGGTTTTACTACAACACTATTTTACCTCAATTTCAAAGAACGGTTGGCATCGCAGACAGTAATAATAATTGGTTTTATGGACCAGAAAGCCAACTTGTATTCCTCGATGCATATGTGTTGAAGAATGGATATGGCAACTGGCTTGCCAATGAAATCCGAATTCATAGACCAACAGAAAATACAAACAAGCTTACACCTGCCCAGAGTCAGGTCGTTTGTACCATTCATACAGAATTCATATGGTTCGATGCGAGACTTGGTCGGGTTGCTCCTCCGCAAACTGGCAAACCCAATCTGCATACTTTCAACGACTGGGGAGTGGTGACGTTTAGTCACGTCCATCCAAAAATGGACACCGACACATTTTTTGCATTCAAATCGGGGAAACTCCACGGTAGAGGTATCTTCGATCTTGTTCAGAAAAATATGTATTCATCTTGGGTAAATGGATGGAAAAGTTTTAACCCTGGCCATGAGCATCCTGACCAAAACATGTTTATCTTTGCTCCAGGAGGGCAGCTCTTTATCACAGATCGTTTATATGCAACAAAATACTCTTATTTAAACAATGTTTTGTCATTTGCACCTTCTCCAACTAGTGAATGTTTACACCCCTGGGAGGGCCAGCTTGGTGAGTGCACAAAATGGTTGAACTGGAAAAAGCCAGAGTCCAGTAATTATGGGGCGGATTTGATCACCGCTACCATGGATAGCAACCTGGTGTTTACAAGCGGAGAAGCCATCGATGCGTACAGCAAAGCAATGAAATTAAAATCAGTCTATAGAAGTATGATGATGGTGAACTATCAGGTTTTAGTCATGGTTGATCATATTGAGACCAAACTTATTTCCCCAGTCACACAAACAAGTGCCTTTTTCCACAATTTTCTTGCATCATTTGAGCATGATAAGTTTAATGAGAAACTCTCTGGAGTTAAGATCAATACTGAAAAGGGACCTTTACGAATGTTTTGGGTTATGGATAACGGGCGGAGTCCAAAAGCCCAGTTGGAAATGCTGCCAAAAGATGTTACATCTCAGTTCCAACCTCAACCAACTAATTATGTCAACATAACCTATGACCTCTCTTCAAGAACCACTAGAATTGCATACGTGCTGCTAGGATATAGAGCTCAGTTGAATGATTTTCAATTAATTGAAAGTGCAAATAACGGTGTGAAATTACTTGTTAAACTTCCGCGGCAAACACATGAAATTACTATAGCCACAGATCATAGTAATCCGATTTCACGTCATCAACTACTTGGATTTCCGGGCTTCGCATCACTAAACATACAAGGGAAAAAAATGATCAAATTTGGATTTAACGATACGACATCTGCCGGGTATAGAAATGAAGATGCGAGCACCAAATGGTTCAACACCGTCAACTTGTCCCTGGGTTTAACAATGTCAGCCTGTGTGGTGCTGTACCTCTTGAAAGGAAGACTACGACTGAAGCTGCACAGGAGATCCAAGGTTGTCCTTGCTTGTTTTATGCTCATTTGGCTGCTTATTATGGGTCAGTTAGCAGTCAAATGTAGCCGGTCATCTTGCCTTCTAATCAATACAGCTCCCAAACACCGCGTCGTTGGACTCGGTGGCTCGGCGGATTTGCTGCCATCTGTTGTTATAACATCTCTTCCAGGCTCTGGTGCAGAACTATTCGGTTGGTTATTCTACAATAATCCCGATGTAGCGTACGTACAAGCGCCCTCTGATATCGCCGTGCTTCCTAAGATGAATAAATTTGAAATGAATTCATTTGCAGATGCATGTTTGTGGTCTTATGATGATGCAGCAAAACATCCAGAAGTGAGGACTTGGATCCAACTGCTCCGCCAGAATCTACCAACGTTTGTCTCCGATGCCATTTTAGATAAGCACGACCGATGGCAGAAGAGAAAACTTCTGGATAATTTTAATAAATACAGAAAACTGTTTGGCAAGAAAACTGCAGATGTACCAAAACCAGACATCATCTACAAAAACTACACAAATCAAGACTTGTACGATCATATTGTTAAGTTTCCCAATGCACAAACAGTTCTTCATTTTACAAGCGGTAGTTGGGGTCTCAAGCTGCCATGGTTACATAGTATCCTTGGACACAATCTGCGCGCAATTCACGTAGTTCGTGACCCACGTGCGTGGGTAGGAACCTTTCTGCGCAAGGACATGGCGCTTTATAAAACCATGAACATACAGCAAAAGATAAACCAAATGTTTGAACAAGCAGACGAATATTGCATACCAAGAGGGCAGTATGCAGAAGAATATGACAAACTTCGGGAGCGTCTGAGCCAGTTGAAAGACTCGGCACCGCATCTATTGTTAGCCTGGCTATGGAAAGCCAACACAGAGGCAGTACTGAGGATAGTGACATCATTACCAGAGAGCAATTCACGGCTGGTCCGGTTTGAGGATCTTGTGTCCAATGGGGAAAACACAGCTGACCTGATTTATAGATTCATAGGTAAGATATCCAAACAGAAGCATATTACTGCCTAGACTAAAAGTTGGAATTCCTTTTTACAAATAATATATAATCCAGAGTATTTATTTGAATGCATTTAAACTGACATTGTGCTTGGCTATGTGCTCTGCCTTCTTGTTTTCATTGCTAAAGGAATGCCGACTTATTTAAACCTTTAGGGTAGGTTTCAATATTGTTGTCCCAAATATTGTTTGACTATTTCTGCTTTTTATTCCCCTTTGATTTGAAGTAACAAGTACATAATAGAAGATAATAGAAGTTTCATGGTTGATCCCACAAAGCAACAGGAAAGAAGAAGGATATGACAGGATTTACAAACAGTTGATTGCTATATATTTTAACTTCTCTGTCATCAGTACATTTTTTAAGGGAGAAGGAAAAATTGGCTCACCACCCATGCATCAAACCCTTCAGGACTTTTTGGTCATGAGACCACCTTGACAAGGGAGCTTGCATGTCGTGGCATGTCTCCGAATTATCTTAAGCAGATGATATTGAAGGACAAAATAGGCGATATCAGTTGAAATACCAAAAGGAAACCATACTTCTCCTCAATAAAACTTGCATATAATTGAAAAAGAAAGAGTCTTTAAGCTGGAGAGAAAGTTGTGTATTAATGTTTGAGCGAAAAACTCCAATTTTTGGCTGAACTCGGCACTCTGTTTGGTTTTGCACGAAGATCCGTATGTATATGAGTGTGAGG
The DNA here is from genome assembly GCA_000969725.1 of Ophiothrix spiculata. NCBI lineage: Eukaryota > Metazoa > Echinodermata > Ophiuroidea > Amphilepidida > Ophiotrichidae > Ophiothrix > Ophiothrix spiculata. The sequence goes on from JXSR01S048469.1 coordinate 73,400, forward strand.
AAGTATAAGGATTTAAGTATTTTTAAATATCACTACTTAAAAGTAGTGATACACACCACAAATTATTAACACTTGTATTGAGGAAATAGGGCATCTCAATAAGATTCTTTATAGACCATTTAAATGAGGATAATTTATGGTCAGAGAATAATGTACCTAGTCCAATAAAAGGAATGTGCGAGTGTTTGTTAAGTACTTGGCTTGGCTTGGTTTGCAATATGAGCTTGCTTTGAACTTGTCTGTAACTTGTAAGTTGGTGATGTAATAGATTTTCCCAAACATGAGTGATTTGCTTTTTTCTTTATTTCTAAATATTTTCTGCTTTTCGTATTAATGAAATGAACACTCCACATAATCAAAAGATTTTTGTTTCAATTGGATTTATGTAATATGTGTTTATATATAAACATAATTTCAGATGAAGTTCATCAAACTGAGAACAATTTACACATGTAGGATATTGAAACATGATGTTGTTACTAATTGTATAAGCAGGGAGTGTTTTTTTACTAATGACATTACAAACCTTAGTTGCTAATAAGAATTAGTAGACAAGTTTAATTTTACTGGAAACTCTCGTTTCCAATGGCCGAATATAGAGGATCTATGTCGCATATCTTCACTGTGTTGAAAAAAGAGGGGGAATCCTAGAAATCTCAGAAACATGATAAAAAAACCAATACAAACTGCGTAAATGGGATCACTGTACATAGTTTGATACTTCGCATTATTGTTATACACTCTGTTGCTGAACATAACATTATCTGTTCTCTCTGTACGAAACCCAGAGTATTTTGGTTATGTTTGGAATACTCATGTATTGGTTTGTTAATGTAGCATTTTAAATGACAGCAATCCTTACAACTTTTAACAGAAAGCATTCTTTTCTCTTCGCTCTACCATGCCAGGCTTCCCTCTGCGACCAACGGTGACCCACCAGATTTTGCAGGCCACAAATAGCGATATCTATCAAATACCATACGAGGGCGTCATATCTCAAGACACGATCAACAAGTGGCAGAGTGATCTGGAAGAGTACCAAATCAAAGACATTGAAGAAGTATGCGGTGCACTTATGGACAAGTTTGGGTACGCTCAGATGGGCCCCTGGAGATTCAAAGCTGAAGAGGAAACTGATGCATAGCAGATAGGTATTCATAACAGTATTTGCAATTGATTTTACCAGTATGAAACAAACAATTTCTCAACAAGACAAATTGGGAATTGTTATTTCCGCATATTTAAAAGTGGAGATTCCAAGCATCTTGTACTACCACATGTACATCGACTGGCCCTCATTTTTATTTGACTGCCGTTTATATCCTGTGGGATGGTGGCCACCTTGGATTGTTGCTCATGGAGGCTGAGTTATTGTACCTCCAACATTTTCGTCTCTGCGTAAGACGCGCTCCACGTTTTGACATTTTTGTTGCACGAACATGCATCGCAAGAGTCTTTGGAACGGATTAGCAGGAAAATTGCTGTACTTTGATCAGAGCGAGTCACAATTCACACTACTTGAAATGCAGACACGGTTTGCACGTAAAACAAAATGCACACGCTGCATATGCGTAAAGTGAAGATTTACGTAATCTGCCTGGATATTGGGCCAAACGCCGAATGTATCCAGAGGTACAATAACTCTGATCCATGAGCAACAAAAGATGGTGGCAAGTCCAGATCCCCCTATAAATGTTCCTTCATAATTACACATCAAGTGCCTACAGGCTTATGTATTTTACCAAATAATTAAGTTACATCATTGGTAATTAAACCCAAGAACCCCAATGTGGATCTTCTTTAACTCTTATAAATGGTGCATATTTCTTCATTTCTTTGGAATCTCCATGTCTTGTCAATCATTGGTAATATCTGACAGGCTGGACTTTCAGAGACAACAGTTCCATTGCAAATGCACCGTAAACCTAGGAGTACAAACCATTGTTACTGCATATTTGACGGTTTAAGTTATGTATCAAGCGTTGGCACATATTATTGCATGTACACTAGGTCTAGTGTACGCAAAAGTTTGCATCAATATGTATGCGCAGATGCTGCATAATTTACTGCATATAGTTTGGTTTGTTTATACTTCTAAGTCGATTGAGTAAAGTCATGCTCTGTTGTCTAATATGAACATTTTAAGTGATATATTGTAACTGTTTTGTTCATGAAATTATTTGTCAAATAGCAAAGTCGATTTGTCTAGTGTGGCTATTTGAGATTCAAAATCTCATGCAATTTGAAGATATCTTCAAGTATTTTTCTTCTCACACTGTTATACCAAGGAGCAGAGAGATCTGATCTTTGGAAATTAGGTGACTGTTATTGTTTACCACAGTTATAATTTATCCAGTTTGCTGAACAAATTTGCAGTTCTCCATGCAGATATCAGTGGCTGATGATATGTATTAAGTTTGTTTTAAAGCTGGCATTTGCACTAGTGGCTGCAATTCTACAAATTTAGTTCTCACATGTTGGAGGGAATAGTACATTGAAGCTTGAGGTGGCCTGCTGACTATTGGTACCTTCAGAGTCCAATGATTTCAAAGCGATTCCATCACACCATGTTTGCCGATACACAGTCTTTACAAGTGCTACCCGTAGTGATCTTTAACTTTTGAAGATCGCGTATCAATAAAAGTCGTGCGATGTTGCAGTGCATTGAATGATGAAATCGCTGTATTCTGAACACACCATATGAAATGTAAACCGTATCATGTCAGTAATGTCAGGATGTTAGCTACATGGAAGTTATCGGTAATAGTACAATTTTACACCAGTACTAGAAAAGTACCGGTATGTTCTTAAGTTGAGTTTATAATATAGTTATATAGAGAGAGTTACCAGACTCGGAAATTTTTATATTCCGACATGGGGAATGGATTCAAATTGAGGGTACTTGGATTTTTGCCAATGAGGCATCGCGTCTTGTCATAATCCGCAGATACTGAAAACACACATTCCTCTTTTGTGTTCAGTTTTACGTACGGTTTGCGTAAGGTAGTATTTGCACAATAACGTCAGTGCTTAACCGAACCTCTGCACTCAATATTTGACAAGAGTGGACCCAAATACCCAGTAATTTGAGCCTCATGACTAACGATGGCATATCATTAAGCAGTATAGGCAGTCTGGTATCCTCCTCTATATCAATTGTTGGCAGTGGCCATTGGTCAGCATGGTGTTTTAATTGGTCCTTTAGGTCTCATAGCCATAGGCTGTTCCCTTGTGGTGTGTGCCCTTGTTCCATTTCCATTGAATTCATGCATGTGTTTGTTTGAAAACCAGAGAATGAACACTGTCCATTCTTGGTGCTGCAGATCACAGGAAACATCTCCCATACACAAGGCCGCTGATATGATCACTAAGCAGAACAAAGTTTATTGTCTATGTAGCGTCACACAATTGGGAACATGGAAAAAAAAACTAGGGCACATGTCATAAGGAAACAGCCTATGGATACGAGGCCTTATGGGATATCCACACTTGTGCTACTTCTATGACTTTGTTATGGACCCCATTTGTACCAACCTGGATAAATAAACAAACAAACATCAGCTATAGGCCTAAAAAACACTTATTGGACAATGCAAACAAAAGTACAAGGTGGAGGGTTGCATTTGCAGGCTGTGATCTGAGGTCCTGCACTTTACATTTTTGTTTACACTGTCCAGTTAATTATTGTTTATCCTATTCATTGCATGGAGTTTTAATTATCTGAACAGATAGTTGGTAAGACGTGTGATACTCATTGCTTAATTTTGACATTTTTGCTCAAATAAGAATTTTATTTATTTACAGGCTGAAATTATGTATACACAGGGAATATATTATTTACATATACACAATGTAAATTTTACATGCCTTGATGGGCTATTTCAGAATTCTCCTAAAGAGTTCATGCAATAATTTTGTTTAAAAACCATAACAGAACTGGTTTGCTTGTAACCGCTCTACAATATAATATGTTTGTCTTTTACAGATTTTACTATACCTCATATTTATTAGGAAGCCATGAAATACAATTTGGTCAGTTAAACCTAATGTGCATGACAGTAGTTTGCCTACTTCCCCCTAAGTGCGCGTAACGCCTACACAGGTAAAAACTTAAAAACTACAGCACCCCTACTATCGCACCCCCCGTAATCATATCACTTTATATCAGTTAGAAATTCATACGATAACCGAGAAGAATGGACTTGTTTTTGGAGTGTTTGATGTGTTAACACGTGACCACATTCAGTGAAATATTTATGGAGTATAGTAAAACAAATACAACATGGTTTATTTCGAGAAGTATTAAAAATTCCTGATCCCTCAGTGTTGGATGCGTGTGACTACTTCCCTCTGCTTGGCGTCGGGAAGTAGTCACATGCCTCCATCATGTCCGGATCAGTAATTTTCACTATACGTCTCTCTATACCATGTTGTATTTGTATAATATCCAATGTATATCAATAGTGTTAAAAGTGGAAATTTTTGCAGGAAAAAATCATGGAAAATAAATGCAGAGCAAAAAAAATACTGTGTATGTGCCAACATACTTTAAATAAAATACGGCAAAACTTTAGCTGTATGACAAAAATTCAGCAAATATTAACAGCTGATAGTTTTCACTTTTACTGTGTACTGTTGTAATTAAATGTAAATGAATGGTGCTATATATACGATTTAATTTAATTTTTCAATTTGAAGTATTTTGTTAGTTCATAGTGAATCTTTGCCATATTTTTATGACAGTAATGTAAATAAGATGATTCTTTGTGGTGGTCGTCAAGATCAAAAGGTCATGTGAGTCCAAGAAAGTCGTATCTGCAATAGCTGCCTTATGTCATAAATTTGGATTGTACACTGCATGACCTCCAATTTGGTTACCACTGACATAAGACAGTAATATTTTGAGGGCTTTTCACATTCTTGTGAAAAGGTGTAAAATGAATATAACTTAAGGCAGCCATTGCAGATATATGACTTTCTTGCACTCACATGACGATAAGAGTAAAGGCTTGAGGAAGTTATGTTTTAGGGCTCTGTCACACATCACAAAACGTACAAATAGCATAAGAGAAACGTACACTGGTATGGTAATAGATATACATGTATTTCAATGACCGAAACAGTTTGCGTTATTTGTACGTTTTGACTCTATACGGTGATGTGTGACAGAGCCTTAGACACAAAGGCTGTTGTGTATTGGTTGACAAAATGGCTGATCTATTTCAGGGTGCACTTTGTTTTAGTACATTTCAAAAGAAAGTTCATACAATCACCATGTAATGTACCATGCTTGATCTTTGTATTGGCCTCAAAACAAATTGTTAAGTAAAAACCAAGACACTGTCCAATCAAGTACCGAGGCAAGAACCAGTATAGATAAGTGGAGAATTGAATGCAAGAAAGTCATCTTTGCAGATGCTGCTGACCTACTGATAATGTAATATCAAAGTTATGAAAATGTAATGTAACTCAAATTTATGAGAAATGGCAGCTTACGGCATTCTTACATGTACATGACAATCTAGCTTTTAAAATACACTTCATCATGTGAGTGCAAGAAAGTCATATCTACAATGACTGCCCTAAGTTATTTTTATTTTATACTTTGTCACAAGAATGTGAAAAATCCCTCAAAAATTCCTTGACTTATGTCAGTGGTTCTTGACCTAAGATTGGAGATTAAACAGTGTGCAATCCAAATTTACAACAAATGGCAGCTATTGCAGATTTCGACTTTCTTGCACTCACATGACGACTTGGCTTGAAAATGTTTAAATGTTTTGAATATATTGGTATTATATAGTCAGAATTGTAGTGCCTTAACTTAAAATATACATATTCCTGTTACGTTAAGAAAGAAAGTGGAGACCTATTGCATGTACATTTTATATGATATATGGTTGACCTCCATTGTGAATTTTTTGGTAAGAAATTTTCTGTAGAAGTGATGTCATAACACAGTCTATGTTACTATATCAACTGGTCCAAAGTTTACACACAGCTCATAGTGATTTGGCAACAGACTGCTTTTTGCTTTGTGAAGAGTTTTGACCAATGTACTTTGATATTTATTCAGTTAGGCCTAAAAAAAATGTTTGTTTGCCCTCCGCGACCGACTCAAAAATTTGGGTCAGGTGTTTTAGTTTTTTTTTTCTTCAAACTTGTAAAATATGAAACTAAATATTTTCAATGGAAAAAGTAAAATTTAGCAGTGTAAATTAAAGTCACATTTAGTGGTATAAAATGCATATTTCCTATAAATAATGACCCACAATCTTTGATTAAGCCCTGCATTGTTTGGTATTCATGATAAAATCCATGGAATGACATCATTCTGTGAAAATATTTGTGAAGAACCTCATCGGAGTCTTGAAGAGTAAAAAAAAAAAAGATTAACCGACCGACCGACCCAAAATTTTAATTTTTCCACTGGAGGGCAAACAAACAATTTTTTTTGCCTTATGACAACATGATACAGCAATAGTTTTGAAAACTTGAAATTTAGAAGGTTGAGTTATGTTGCACAGCCCAAGAAATATTTCAACAAGAAGGAGATAGCATTATGGTTGAGCAAATATTCTTTCTGTCATGTACCCCTGTAATACAAGCTAGTCTCTGTATTTGAGTAATTCTATTATCTTTTTAAACTATAAATAGATTTGTACATTTATTTGGAAAAAAATATTTTCAAGTTAACCAGACAATACAGTAATAAAGATGGTGCTTAAATTGTGTTTAGATAACAATGCAATACATGTATTTCAGTAATTGAGGTCTGACTTTCGTACGCTTGTTCTTGACATGTTGTATTTTCTAGAATTTTCTATATCTCTTATTTTTCACACCACTAAGGTATGTTCATGAAACCCTACAAGTGACGTGTACATGTAGTGCTATAAATTACACAGATATTGATTATTTTTTTTGTACCTTACTGATTATTGTTACAATTTATTTGATATAATTATATGTGATGACTCACCCCGAAAAGGGGGACTTTGCGACAGAACACTTTTCAAGAAACTTGTGAAAATAGGCAGGGAAAAATAAAGAAAATATTAAGAAATTTCAGCAGATTATCTGTTGTTAAATTTGATTGCATTGATCAATTTCAACAAATAAGGTGTCATTTTAAAGCTTAGAAAATGTT
>JXSR01S048469.1:80599-91583 GCA_000969725.1 Ophiothrix spiculata
AAGAAAATAATAAGAAATTTCAGCAGATTATCTGTTGTAAAATTTGATTGCCTTGATCAATTTCAACAAATAAGGTGTCATTTTAAAGCTTAGAATATGTTATAACAGATGAAATGATAAAATCAAAATCAAAATTGATATCATCTGCAAAGTCCCCCCTTTCGGAGTGAGCCATCACATATTTAATTTTATTGCAACACTGCACTGCAGTTCCTGGAAGCAAAGTGTTGCAATACACAGTGTACCGCTCTGCAGTTGTGGTGTACCATGAATGGACCTTTATACCTGTTTGCACAAAAAAAAAATTACGTTCTGTTCGAGCCAAGTTTATGGCATTTACCAAGTTAATCAAGATCTTACATTACCAGAACTAACCTTTAAACTCTTTTAATCCGGAAAGCCGCTCACAGCGGCTCGTGAAAGCGTGCATGATTGGACGGAATTAATTTCAGGCGTAACTGTCAAAATATCTGTAAAAAAAGACGAAAATCGAAACTCAGCCTGTAACCGCCTGATACAAAGAGCTATCTAGCGCCATCATTTATTTCGGTAAAAAGAATAAATCGCTGTGTAGCCCTCTACAACCATCATAAATGAATACCCTGTGATGCTCGTGAGCGGCTATTTCCATCCAAGTAAAGCATTTTGCGAAAAAGAAATTCGGGAGCAAAAGTGTTAAAAAAGAGTGGTCAGAGTATTTTAAGACGATATCTGTGTTTAGACCCTTTCGTTCATATATGGTTGTTGTATATTTAATGGCAATACTTGCAGATTTGTAATTTATTATGTAGAATATTTTACAATTGAAACTAAAGGACAATTATTTCTATTTGAATTCACACTGGAATGACTCATTCCAATCATTTTGGTCACAAATGTTTTTGATCATCTTATATGCGCTACAGCTTGCAAATGTTGTATTTTGACCAAAAAAAAATATTTTTGCAGATTCATTATATCTAACCTTTCCTTTAAACACCTGCAAAGAAAATGATTTGAAATATTTATGTTAATTTAATATAGAAGTGGAAAACAACATAGCCTATTCTTATTGATTGTCTTATAAAAATATATATTTTTCAATCAGGGGCATTATATTATGATTCGTCGTGTGAGTGCAAAAAAGTTGTATCTGCAATAGCCGCCATATGTGATATTCATTTAACATTTTGTCACTAGAATGCAACAAAACCCTCGAAATGTGTCTATCATATGTCAGTGGCTCTTGAAAATGGTTATTCAGGTGACACCGTCACTTGAGGAACCATTTCAAGAGCCACTGACCCAAGACTAGTTATATCACAATGTGCAATGTAAATTTATGAAAAATAGCAGCTGTTGCAGATACGACTCTCTTGCACTCACATGACGAATTCTAGTTTCATGTATTTTATTGAAGGCGTATCTGTACGTAAAAACATTGCCATAAGTACTTGCCATTTCTACTTTGAATCGTTAGAAAATACTCTAAATAGTGAATGTTTTCTTGCACAGTAATTCTCACACACAACTTAATTTGAATCATTTGAGTGGTGCTCTGGCAAAATGAGCGGAAAGTCACGATTTTCAAAACTGAGTTTATGACATATTTTAATTCTCTATAATATCAGCTTTCGAATCATATATAATATGTCATACTTTCTTTCTGCAATCTTAATTTAGAGATCGAAATACATGGCAGTCCACTCAAAATCTGAGAGTAAAAAATTGTCACAAATTGGTTTTAAGTTACTGATTGCCATAGTGTATGATAGCAAATCGAGATCAATTTCCTATGATAAGTGCACTTCCCGGCATAATTGACCTTCAAAATGCGAGACATAGTTTAACAATTATGCAATAATGCGTTTTATGTCAAAAAATGAAATTTGATATTTCCACCATATTTTTACTTTAACAGCCATTTATTCAAAATCTTCAATTGTGACTTTCCGCTCATTTTGCCAGAGCACCACTCATTTTGCATGTTCTAATTTTCATGCTGGTTAATTTCTATAAACATGCTGCAGTACAGCCATACCATTTTATTTTCATACCAAGTGAATTGAGATGAAGAGTGTTTAAGTAAAAAATATGTAGCACAAAAATATCACTTACAAATTCTCATACACACCAACCCACCTCACCCACTCACCGACACAAAAGTAGAGCTTTCATCATCCTCTTTTTTATTTTGTAATTATCACTTAAATTTTGTGGTTAGCTAACAGTTGCTTTGTGTAGTATCTAAATTATTTCAGCAGAAGTGTTTAACAGTGTGAAATTTATTCAATAGGTTTTTTTCAATCTTCTAAAATTGAACTACAGAATTCATTTTCATGTCAGCATTAATTTTGTTTGTATAATATTAATGTTGTAGTTGTATTTGTAAGTGCATAGTCAAAATTCATGAGAGTTTATTACACCCTGGTCACATAACCAGCGGTCGCCGACCAGCGTCTGCAAAGCCGCTGAATGCTTGAGAGCTCTTGCGATGCCCGGTCGGACACCAGTCCAATTCTGGTGGTTATAAGACCATAACTGAAGACATTGTATACACTCCGCAAGCAACTTAACTCAGAATTAAATTTTTGTGGCATGCTCCGGCGTCTTTACGGCTCTGCGCACTCCGGTCGGACACCGTCCTGGGTGTATTTCATTTATTTCATTTGACGGGGCTTGATTAAAGAGTTACCAGTTTAATATTCAAGCATAGTAAATAAATTTGTTATGGGGTTCATCATTAGTATGGTGTGGGAAATTATGACCTGCTCAGTGTCATATCCAAACTCGGCTACACTTTGCTTGGACATGACATTTCATGCACGATGGTTTCCTATACCTTCACTATGACAATAGCTAATAGCTTTCTGTCAACAAACTTAATGTAAGGGAATGCTTTTAAGCGTTGAGTTTTCAAAAAACTCAACCAGAATTGCAGATTTTTGCTGATTGTGGGATCAGCCACAGTTCAATTTTGATGAAGTCTGTAATGTGAGAGTAAATGAATAACCGTGGTGCTTTGTACATGTAAAATAAATAGGCAATAACCCTACATGTATATGTTGATCAAGCAAGTTATTTTGATTTGTACTGATATTAATCAAATATTGTGCCTTCATTGTACACTTAAACACATTTTTACTAATTTTGCACTGTGCTCTTAATTTTTAAATTGTGAATACAAGGTAATAAATATGTATGACAACTTAACTTATTGTTCCATTATTTATTGTTTGTGCTCTATAATTATTTTATAAATGTTTCCTATTTCAAGTTACAGTGTACATAACATTGTTATCTTTCACTCCCGCTTTAAAGTATTTCCGCACAATTAAAAACGTTTAAAAATCTCATTTTTTATATTAAATGACCTAGAATCATCAAAAAATCATATTAGTATAGGTAACTTTAATTAGATATGAATAAATCGATGTTTCTTTTAATATTGGATCTCCCATTGCTATAAAAATGGCTGATTTTATGGACCATATACAAATACACCACAAGTACAAATCTCATTACTTGTAACTAATCAATATTTCATAACCTCATTATTGCCTTGTGTTTTCAGGATATTTTCAGGTTATAAGTTTTAAAACAAATGCGCAGAAATGTATATAAACTCATTTTTTTAATGTTCAGATGAAAGTAGTAATATGCATTACATGCTATATTTTCAAATGCAATGAATGCAATTCCAGAGTAGTTACTTCAATATTATACAATATACACTTTGTCAAAAAATTATGGAAATCGGATAAATGCCTTTTGAGATACTGCTGAATAAAGGTTTTGTGCGGAAATAATTTAGAGCGGCAGTGTATCTTCAGACTTAGCTTCCAAAGACATTTGCTTGCCTGAGAGGTATTCGCTTGCGACATTTGCGTAGACTTCTGCACTCAGGTGGAGAACGAATGTTCATACAATGTCAAAATGTTGCATAAATCAATGTGAGCAATGTTTCATATTATATCACTTATTCAAAAATTCTAGGCATTTCATTGTTTTTTTACCATTTGATAGATTTTACCATCACCCTGTCCTTTTGATGGTAGAAACTATCGCTGCGCTGCACTGAAATACACATGCGTTAATTCGCGGATTCACCATTTTTTTGTAATGTCAACTTAACCACTGTTGGATGATAGTGAAGTTATTAATATTTTGATGTTAAAGAATTTGTAGATGAGTGATATAAAACAAATAGTAACTGCCTTAAATTTGTGTGATGATAGAAATATCATCACTAAATGGAAGATCTATTATTCCATTTAACTCTCCATATAATCTCATGATATGGAACAATACATATTTCACTTCGTGATGATATTTCTACCATCATACTCGATCATAGTCAGTTTATTTTATATTTGTATATTGTTGGAATGAAGTTTTCATGGTATGGATTACAAGTGTGAGTGTATGTCTTTTGGACAAGTAGTGAATGTCTTTGGATGTAATGTCTAATTTAAACCATTACCATGGAGTTATTAAGGAATTCACTTTCGCCAACTTTTCTATGTTGGTGTATGTGTTTATCAAGGTGGTTTCAGACAAGCTGCCGTTGCGGCACAAGACGTTGCAGCACACGACAAAACATCTGCAATTTTTATTTGTCGTACTGTAGCACGACACATTTGCATATCGCCGCAATGGTCTGTCGCAAGAAAAGTTTAATTTATTCCAACTCAAAATATCGTGTCGTTGCGACCATCATGACAGGGTAATCAATATATCGGCTTGTCGAACGGCAAGGAGATGCGACAAGGTCGAGTTTGCGCACTTGCAATTTTAGACGTCACGCTGGTCGTACGACAACATGACAGGCTAGTCTGAAACCAGCTTTAAGCATCTGCTGAGCAGATTGATTACTATTTGAAATGGCTGCAGAATCGTTACATCTGAATATGTTTCTTCTTTGATATATAAAACAAATAATGACTGCTCAATATTGGGCGATGGATCAGCCTATTGCCTCTCAGTTCCTAAAGGTGCGTTTTCATAGGGTAACGACGGAGGGCAACGAACTTGCAACTAAAAAACATGAAACTGAAAACGACTGATAGTAAAGATAATGTACGTGGCTAGCGGATTGTGTGAGCGATAACTGACTTTAACTAACGATGATGGGCGATTAATTCAAAACTGCAATTCGCAAGTCTACGTTGCTTGTCGTGACCCCCTAAGTTGTCACAGTGTAAACGCACCATTAGCAACCACAGACCTATTTTCCCATATGCTGAAGGGGTAAACAATTGAACCATCCCCCTCATTAGCAGTCAGTATCTATATATTATCTAACAAAAACTATTCAGTGACTATAAATTGTTCCAAATCAAAGTAACTGATAGATGATTCCTACAAAGTTGCATTCTCTTATTGCAGAACCAAACTGACGAAGTGTACATAGTACTATTATTAGGCCGAAAAAATATGTTGTGTTGCCCTTGTCCACCGAGCCTAAAAATGTGAAAAATTGGGTTGGTGTTTCTTTTAAGTGGCCACAAATATTAAAAACTCACCATTTTAGTAGAAAACTCCTATTCAAGTGCTTATTCAACATATTATAAACATGTTCCCTATAAAAATAAATACCCCTTAGGCACATTTATACCGTCAAAGATGAAGATAAGCAGCTGGTGAATCCATATTCATTTACTAAAAAAAAAATGACTGACCGACGACCCAAAATTTTCTGACTTGAGGGCATCACAACTTTTTTTTTTGTCTTATACTTCTGGCATGTTTAGATACTATAAAGCTAAATTCATATTCGCTCATACACATTGAGCACGCATGTAAAATTGCAAGGTTTTGAGCTTCCGATGGTTCTATATCAAATTGCATCAGCAATTACTGAGTTGTTTGCATTTTAGTGTGAATTTGTTTGTTTTTATTTTTTATTTATTTTATCAAAATGCAACACCATTTGAATTGACACAATTAAGCATTGTAATTTACAATTTAAATGATTGGAAACACATCTGTTAGAATAGATATGTTTCTAGTATGAAGTCGGCTTAAGTTGCTTTTTAAAATGTTGAACCTAGTTATAATTGTTTACTATATATGTGCACTGCTTTGTTAAGAGCTTTGATTCAACCCATGTTGACTGTTTTGGTTACTTCCCTGCGTGCATGTAAAATACTGGTGCAGCACAGTGCTCCCACTAAGGTCGCATGTCATAAGATTGGAACAAGTGCTCGAAAATTATGCAAGGTGTTTCTAAACAAGAAAGAAAAAAAGAGAGTTTTAGTTTTCCAACGAATTGACACTATTAGGGCTCTTAAAAAGGGGAAAAAGAGGGGTTTAGTTTGATTTGGTTAATCTATTCGAAATTCATTCAGTTTTTCTTAAAAATTCTTATATTTCTTGTCATTCAACGCTGATCAGAAATCGTGGATCATTAATTTTACAATATCATCATTTGGCTCAAAAAAGCCTAAAAGTGAATGCTGTTGCAGCACATTTCTGTGCTGTTGCATTTGAGGTTTAAAGCACTTGTTGGGAAATAGTCAAACTATACTTTTTATGCATTTCCACTATTTGGCTGTAAATACTCATCAATATCTGCAAATGCGCATGTGGTGTCGCGGTAAATTCTTACCATTAATGCAACTCGCACATTATGAACAATGAATGTGTTACGTTTGTGTTTGTAGTACATGCTTGCCATACCAGCAACAATGGAAACTTCTGGCACCAATCCCCTTTTGGCACCAAGAGGGCTTTCACCCACACATTTCAGTGTATCATACCTCACACTCAAATCTATATCCCCAATGACAAAAATTTCAACGAAGATGCGTATATTATCTCTCTTGAGAACTCCGTATTCATTGTGCATTGTAGAATGTTCTCCAATACCTTTATTAAGAGTTATGTATTGCTGAGTATGTTTATTTCTAAACATCCATGCGGTAACCTTGAATAGGTTCATCAGGTTTGATTTAAAACATTAATTAAATTTCATCATAACAAAACCAAGGTGTATATATAAACACTTACTATTGACGGTTTCGAGTGTCATGGTCGACTCTCATCTTCAGAATGATGGTTTATCCTTCTTCTAGGTAGTACGATTTTATCAATCACGTATTTGATCCTCTTTTGGATAGGACTGATCTGAGCCCTCTGTTGGCAAGTCTCGTACTACCCAGAAGAAGGATATACCATCATTCTGAAACTGTCAATAGTAAGTGTTTACACCTTGGTTTTGTTATGATGAACTTTAATTAATCCATGAGGTAAATTGGGGTGATCTCTATAGGAGCAAGTATGAATCGAACATACTGTAGTGAGATTTTATCCACTTATTGGTAAGATGCGCTCTCCATGTGTAGACTTGGGTTTTCTATGCTTGCGAGGGTGGAGTCTATAGAAACCAGGATTTGGTGCTTACCATACGGAGACGTAGTCGGTAGTTGATGCAAGTTGGAAGAGAACCAGACTCCGACAATGTCTGGTCTTCTTGATAATGGAGTCCATCCTTGGAGGAGACTAGGGAAGGATTTTAGTATTCCATCTCGTTGGATTTGTCGGAATGGAACCTTTGAGTTTGTGATATGCTGAAAGTGAGTGATAGTGTCCATGTGATGTGGCTGTGCGTTGGCAAAATCCTTCAAACGTTTAAGCTGGAAAATGATGCAAGATTTATAGTGTGAATAATAAGATGGTTTTATACAAATAGTAATTTTATTTTATTTGGAGTGTAGTTAGCTTTTTTTTTGGGGGGGGGCGGGGTTAAAACATTCTTAATTTTCTTTAAATTTAATTTGTGTAGAATAAAAAAATAGGTCGATTAGATAATGTTACAGGCAATAAAAAAGATGATTTATAACAGGTTTTCAGAATATTCTCAGCAAAAAGGGACATACAAAAGCCTGCAAGGGGAAACTGCTAATTGATATGATGAATTTGGTCCAAGAAGTGCAAATTTACCACTCTGCACCCACCACTTGGCTTTGCTACTGGCTTTATTTGTTAATCATTTGTACATTTTTATTTAAACCTATAACCATTTTGCTCCATTTTAGTATTTCAAGTTGCTATTAGGACAATGGTTTGAAAACTGATTTAAGATTATGAAGACTGTTGTAATGTGATGACTTAGGGTCAAATTATAGTTCTTTTTGAGCCACCAAATATTGTGTGTAACAAGTCTTTGTTATCTTATAATCTAGTAATATAATTCCAATGCATCTTAATAATTGGTGTTGTAAATCACCAAATATTTTCACCAAATACTCCTCAATGTGGTAGTATTGATTTTTCATCACCAATTCCGTTATTAATAGAAAATGCATTGTAACTATATATCAGATTATAAGATAACAAATATTTGGTAGCTCATAAAAACTATAGTTTGACCCTTACTGAGATGCAATTTAGGTGACCTTACATCAGAATGCAGAACAATAAATTGGCACAAGATACAGCAAAGCAGTGAGGATGTGGAAGCCTAAAACTGAAGAGTCCAAAAGAACCTGGAGTATTTTGGAGGTGAGTATATTGAATATTGATTTATTAAAATTCTCTAAATATAGTTCTTCAAAATGTAAGTGAAATATAATGTTTTAGGCCTTTCAGGCAGAGCCAAAAAGTCGTTTTGAGTTATATCGAGTTCAAAATTCACTTGTGTGTGAACAGTTCAAGTCGAGTTAAGTTGTCCTTTAAAAAGTTGTCTTACATCGAATTGTCAACTCGCTAAAAAGCAAGTTAAGTCACGTTAGTAAGTCGATGTAACTCAACTCAACAAACAACAACACCGATGACTTTTCGAATGTGTGTACACCTGTTGTCGTAAGTCGAGTTGAATTTGCGTTTACTTCTACAGCGCATTGACCTGGAACAAGTAAAGTTCATTTCAATTCGACTTCAAAATCGTAGCGCATGTGTGAACAGTTGTAAGTCGAGTTACTTTTCGCTAATCCAAGGTCGTGTTTGGACTCTATATCAACTTAAGTTGACTTTTTAGTGTGTCTGAACTGGTATTAGTCTTAGCATCTTTTGGGTTCAGAATTAAGAGCAATTTATATTACCAGGTATATAAAAATTAAAAACTGAAGCTTATTCTCACCTCACTACTATGTACCCATCTCCATTTCCTTAGCATTTGACTGTTATACTGATGTGCATGGTTGTGATGCGCCACTCCTTCCTTACATATGAGTCAGATTATCAAGCTTGGAGAGGCACAGTTTGTGCATTTTTCAGATGCACAAATTTATGGGTGGTCAAACAGTTATTATGTAAAGTGACCCGTTTTTTATTCTTTTAAAATTGGGCCTCTTTCATTATTTTGAATGACCAACTCTTTAATGGCCAGCAAATCAGCTATAAACATCTGAATTATATTTTTCAATATACATTTTTATGTGATGATGCAAATGAATGTAGTCATTACTGATATTTTAATTTGGATTTGAGCCTTTCAAAATTCCAAAAATCCCCTCTTCATTCAACTTTATACAATAACTATACATAATTTTAATCAGTTTCTGGTTCTGGTATTTTGGTTTATTTATATAACATCGGATTCTGTTTAACTAACCCCCGCCCACCCACCCAAAATAACCTCAGAACCACCCCCCCCAAAAAAAAAGTAAAATAAAATAAAACAATATTTGAACTTCTGTGCAATCTAAAATTAAATCTGTTTTTTCCCATGCAGGAACATTAATTATTCCAGTCTTATGGAATTTGTCAAACTGCTAGACAGCACGGTAGGCCTACACTGGAATGCTACGTACACAAACTGTCATCACATCCTGGAGCCAATGGTCTCAACAAATGTCTTTATTGCTAATCCCCTCAATTTGTTGGATATGAGGAGAACTAGATGTGTTGGTCACTGATCTTGAGTTAACCCAATAATACCCAAACTGATTCACTAAATGGACGAAAATCACTTGAAGGATTAAGACGATGATGTCGCCCAGCAATATTACTAATACAGGATTGGATGCCACAAAAACTCATGACCATGTAGCCATAGAGGACAAAAAAACCTGGGAGAATCATCACAATACCAGAAGATGAATGGGGATAAACAAACAGGTAAGCACATCGAATGAAAATAATGCAAACTGAATTGGTTTAAATAAATTAAGAAATAGGCAGGATTTAAAGTTAGATTTGTTTTGATTTAATATGGGAAGCAGGTGGCGCAGCGGTACTTCCCTCGCCTTGCACCAATGAGCCCACATAACTGTCACAGGTTCTAACCCCGGTCTAGGCGCTGTATATGTGCAATTGGTTGCCAGTCCAAACTTGCTTCCGCAGGTTTTTCTCCTGGTTTTCCTCCTGCACTAAAAATAAAACACTGGCAAATAAATCTGACCATCTGACAGAGGACCCTGCTAGACACTGATGAGGCTATCCTGTATAAATATGTCATATTTATTTATTTATTTTAATTTATTATATTTGTTTATCATGATACGGACTCCCTTGTCGTGTTTTCATTGCAAAAGCTGCAAAATTTTTAAATTCATGTAAAAAATTAAAACTCAAAAGTTTGAGTGAAACAAAATATATTTTGTGAATTTTTTTTCTTCAAAAAACAGGTTTCAACTTGAAACTTGGGTTACATCTTTATTATTTTGTACACACGTACCCAAAGGCTGATTAACAGAAAGATTTTTTTATTTTGTGCCTCGGAAAGGTTGAAAAAAGACTGGTTTCACATGGATTCAAAACGGTATTATATAAGTAAATGTACTAATCCACCACGAACCCCCAGTAAAGTTGGTCCTTGGTTAATTTTGTTTTAGTGTAGACTCAAAAAGAACATATTTTCAGCTTTAAAATGATGCATGCTTAAAGTTCATATGACACCCAGAAATAGAGCTACAAATCTTCAAAGTATCACATGACAGAATATATGTAATACTGAGAAAACTTGCTTTGAAGTTTTTATTCTATGGATATTTCCAATTTAAATATGTCTAGAAAATTTTAGTTTTCAAATATTTTGGAGTTGAAATTAAAGCTGATATTT
>JXSR01S048473.1:1028-15205 GCA_000969725.1 Ophiothrix spiculata
GAATTATATCAGTCTAATGTAAACACTGGTGCATGATATAATGATCTAATTTGTTGCCAGAACATGCATGCTTCAGGGAACTTGAAATCTACATTTTGCTTCATGCTAAATTTTTGTAATCACGGCATTTTAATTTATAATCAGACAAGCAAAGAGTACATTGAAATCTAGATAAACCTTCCTATTTTGAAAAAAGATATTTACAGCTATATATATAAGTATGTATAAGTATATATTGTGCCTGTTTTTAAACATATGTTACCAACTACCATTAAATCATATTTCTTTTTAAGGACACATTTGTGTTGTTGGTCAAGGCAGAGAGCTACATCCTTATGTTTGATTTTTTTGGAAGAGTTTTAACCTACCTGCATCGCAGTCTGCCAATTCAGTAAATTTTATGCTCATATTAAGTCATTTTTATATCTTGTCTCACCATTTCAAAGTGAGCAATACATCACATACAATCAGAGACAATGAATGTATTTATGACTAACAAGACAAGAATAAGGTGTCAAAATTGTCTTCAGGATATATCTGACTGATAATGTCAGGTGTAATCATAAAAGAACAGAAGGACAAAGTTGTATTGAAATGAGTCAACGTCAGTGAGCAAAATAAAGTGGTTTTGCTTAGTAACAAATGCATTGACTTTAAAAAGTAAATTGAAAAAGGTGTCAACAAAAAGTATATATCCAATGTTACACACACACTTGGATGGACACACAAATCAGGACGACAATAGGTATTTTGTGATTCAATTGGGCAACCTAAAAAAATAAAAAGAAGAAGAAAACTTCAAAATGCCAATTTTAACTGGATCAAATAACACAACATCATACTTTTTTAAGATGATGTTCACACATTAAGAAAATATTGTAAGATAGTGACTGTTGAAATGCCTACAGTAAAATTTATCATCAATTTACACAGGGGTCTATTCTTACTAATATGGTATATTTTAATATTCTGAAGTCGTACTTCAGAATATAAAATTATAAAAAATCAAATTAATAGGCACTGTATTGTTTGTGTATTGATTAAAACTGTTGCTAGCACCCTGCTTGTATTCAATGGCGAACATTAAAATTAAGAATACAATTCAAGGTTAGTAATTTTGATTCTTTGCAGTTTGGGGATTTTAAACCAAAAACATGAACTGTTGTTCCCTAAACCTTCAACTTAAGTTATGCATAGTCATTTATCTGTAACTATCCTTGGCTACTAACCTTTTAAAGATGCATCCAATAATTTATTACTTGAAATACATGACAGGTATAACATCAATTTGACAATACAAAGACCATGGTTTATCTCCAGGACATTTTGATGACAAGGACTGTATTACAACACTAAAACTGGATAAATGTCAAGAGAATTGACAAATATTAAGTATATTACGTCTGAATTCTTTAAAACAAATATCATGATATAAAAAGTCAATATCAACTTGACAATACAATAATCATGATTTATCTTAAAAGATATTTGTTGCATGGATACCAAGGACGTTACACCAAAAGTAATAATATCAAATAAATGTGGGAATATAATTCATATCATCAGTATTACAAACCAGTCTATATATAGCGAAACACATATTTTGAGAAAATCGCATTTGAAATTCTTTCCGATGAAACTGAGCTCAAGCTCCATTTTGTAGTGAAAAATTGTCATGAATTTTGTTGAATTATATTTAGAAAATTTTAATTTTTCAAGTTAATACAACATTTATCAAAATAAAATATGTTAATAATTCTCATTTTGATGTTAAAGTTATAGATTGGTATGTGAAAACTTTTAAAGAAATTTATGCGTAAATCTCTATAGATTGGTGTGTGATGCGCTTTCATACAGCGAACATCATATAGAACGCCCCATATATATGGGTGCGTGATGCACTTGTTTGTTATAAAGACTGGTATGTGATGCACTTTTATATTACTATTCAAACGTATGTAATTTTTGCATACAGACCGGTATGTGAAATGCTAAATTTCAAAAGAATGCATAGACGAAAATCTTGTTAATTAGGCTAAATTAAAGTCTATGAATGTTGTCAATCATCCAGGTGATAACATAAGAAAATTGTGTTAAATCTGTTCTACTGGATATCACTTACTTCTATGAAACGGCAACGTTTCACGCCCGATCCTGGGCGCATCCTCAAGCTGAATGGCGATGTTCCGGCGATTGGCCTGTGACCCGAGACCGGGTCAAGGAGCTATCAAAGCGTTTCGGGATCTTTTTGATCGCTGAATTGAAAGTTCCAGAAAGATTGTGACGTAGGCCTCCCCCTCTGTTCAATGATGGTTCCTCGCGTTTGATGTACACTGCCTCTTTCACTCCTCTTTCAAACCACCTAGACTCCCTGTCTAATATGACCACATCCTTATTGTCAAAGGAGTGGTTAGTGTCACGCAAATGGGAGAACACAGCAGAGTCACCGCAGCCAGATGAACTTGCACGGCGGTGTTGGTACATGCGTTTGGCTAAAGTTTGTTTAGTTTCCCCTAGGTACAAATCCTCACAGCCATTGTTTTTACATTGTACGGCATAGACAATGTTGTTCTGCTTGTCTTTAGGTACTTTGTCCTTAGGGTGCACAAGTTTTTGTCTCAGCGTGTTACATGGTTTGAATGAGATAGGAAGTTTGTATTGACTGAAGATCCGCTTCAATTGTTCAGATAGTTTATTAACATAAGGTATGGTGGTATTATACCTTTTAGAGTTATCTCCAGTATTGGCAGCGGTAACAGTGTCCGGCAGTTTCTTGGTGGACTTTTTTAAAGCTTTCTCAAATGTCCAATTGTCGTATCCACAGGCACCAAGAGCTTGTTTTAAGTGTCTGTGTTCGTTGTCCTTGATTTCATCATCTGAGCAGATGGTATTTGCGCGATGAAATAAAGTTCTTATTACGCCTAGTTTGTGGATCAGTGGATGATGAGAATCGAATAATAAATACTGATCAGTATGTGTCTTTTCTGAATACTGATGTATGTAAAGTTCCTTGGTTGGTGATCGTAACCAAACAGTCAAGAAAAGCAAGTTTGTCGTCTCTGAATTCTTCCTGCGTGAACTTTATGTATTTGTTTACAGAGTTGATGTGAATAAAGAAAGGATCTAACTGGTCAAGTCGTATTTTGACTCATGTATCATCCACATAGCGATACCAATGTGTAGGTGTTATTCCGGTATACAAAGCAAGGGCTGATCTTTCAAAATGTTCCATGAACAGACTTTCAATTCAGCGATCAAAAAGATCTCAAAACGCTTTGATAGCTCCTTGACCCGGTCTTGGGTCACAGACCAATCGCCGGAACATCACCATTCGGCTTGAGGATGCGCCCAGGATCGGGCGTGAAACGTTGCCATTTCATAGAAGTAAGTGATATCCAGTAGAACAGATTTAACACGATTTTCTAAATTAAAGTCAGTAACTTGGTAGACTTAAAGAAATCATCAATATATTAATCCATGCAAATTTTCTTAAGTCTAAAATGTCATTTAGACATGTGATGCGACCAACGATATGCACTAGTTTTGTGTCTTATACATGTAGTGTCCTTAAAAATCAATAGCAGTAACAAAAACATGGATCTCAATTTTTTACACTGTGTATACCAAGGACTATAACACTTAAAAGAACAATATTACATGTGATATATGTGGGAAGAAATTTGATTCACTACATCATTAATTAATGTGTCAAGCAATATAGAGACTGGTTTCTTAAAATAAACAACTTATATTCGAAAAAAATTACCACATTACAGAAAAGAATTATGATTTATCACAAACATATTTGGCATGTATAAGTCAAGGCCAATATCAGTTAAAGAATAACATTCAAAATATGGAAGAATATAATTTGGTACACTTTATATCTTTATTTAGAAAGATCTGAAAATCATTTGTTAAAAAAAGATGACAATTTTGGCAAACTATCTTTACAAAGTCAAAGCACAATTCAACTACTCACTGATCTCCTTATACAGGAGCGTACCGTTGTTGATTTGTGATGAATCCACAGTAATATTCAAACTAGCGCGTCACGCACGGCACAGCGTTTACAAAAGTGTGTTTATGCATTACACATAAATCGGCGCACCACTCATCGAGTGTTGGGCACATAATAGTACGTGCAAAAACCCAGTGCTTGGGAAAAATTGAAAACGTCAAAGCAGCAAACATTCAGAAACTAGCACTTTGTTTCAGATTATGCTAAAAGATTAGCAGGCATGTTAAATTGAAAACATTTAGAATTTGATTCATACATTTTCAAGAAGATTTTTGTTGTTGTAAAGCCATCCTTGCGTGATAAAAATAAGCAGATGCATGGATGCATCGTTGTTGATTCGCAATGAACAACTCTGTGGCGTGTTTGAATACCCAATTCAGTCATATTTAAGAGAATGCAACTGTTACAGAGCAATGTAAGTGTTTAACAGGGCATTACATAATGTGTCTGGTGTACTCATCTGGAATGGGTTTAATGGCAAAACAAACACCCATTAGATTAATGAATTCACATTTATTATCTCTGAAAGGAGCACTTTAGATAAATTCGATGTAAGTAAGTTTTTTGAAGGCCAGGAGGATGAAACATTGACTTGATGATACACAATTTCATGATTTCTAAAACTGAATTACCACTTTGACAAAGTTTTTAATTCCCAAAATATAGCTTTATTTAGTAGGAAATTCGAAAATTAACAACATTCCATAGGTCAATTTGTATTCACTGAACTGTTAAGGTGAGTATATGGGAAGATTTTAACTCTTTAACTCCTGAATTTTTTTTTCACCAGAAAGCCACTCTGTGTGGCTCACAGCAACCTCACTTTATTTTTGCATATGATAATTGTAGAGGATAGTTCATTTTGCTAATATAAATGATGGTGCTAGATAGCTCTTCGTTTCAACTGCTTGCTAGCAAATTTTCGACCAATTTGGGCATGAAGTTTTGTTTTAGAGCTATTTGAAAAAATGCATCAAAGTAGAAGTTCTGGCCAATTAAGCCACGCTTTTGCGAGTCACTGTGAGCAGCTTTACAGAGTGAAAGAGTTAAATCTTCCTTTGGGTGCAAATTGTATTTCAATGAACAAGTGAAAATATTGCAAGCACAAACATCTACATATTATAGATAAGACATTTTTGAAAGCTGAGAAAGTAAGCATAGTTAAACCTAAAGAAAGAAAGAATTCTTTAGGCTGATAACCAAGGATAACCCAAGAAAGCCTCTAATGAAGCTTATTTCCATTGGGGTCCTAAATCTTTCTTTAATATTCAGTTTTAGTGCAGGAGGAAAACCTGAGGATCTGGATAAAAACCTGCGGAAGCAAGCATGGACTGAAAACCAAATGCACATAAAGCGGAACCTCATTGGTGCAAAGCGAGGGAAATACCACTACACTAACCCGCTTCCTAAAGAGAAGTTCCCCTACTAATATTCTCAACAGGGCCGTACAAAGGTATGTAGGCCAAGGGGGCCAAACACATTTACCGTACCGAAATTAATGTTTGGTGTCGATATGTACCGTCAATTTGTTTGTAATGCGCGCGTAGCGCGCGAAAATTTTGCCATTTTCAGCCAAAAATCGATATAAAAACTTGATATTTGTGCTAAAAGTGACTTATTTTGACTAAAAATTTGCGGGACAGTAATATCGAGACGGTAAAAGTTGTAAACTATCGTCCCGATTTTTTAATTTTTGTCCCCCCAGCGTCCCGATTTTTCAAGCCAAGGGGAGCGAGTCCCCCCCCCCTGGACCCCCGCTTCGTAAGGCACTGATTCTCAAATCTTTCTTAACAAACTCTGTCCAAGTATGACAAATGAAAATACCAATGTTATCTAATTTGTCCTTGGGACATCCAACATAGGTATTGTTGAAAGGATCATCCTTGACAAAAAAGATATCCGATTCAAAGTGTCAAATAAGGGTGAAATAACATAGTTTGAAAAGGACTTTCTGATATCTGGTGTCACCAAAGTCATTTTAAACATCAATACTATCAAGCTTAAAAATGAGAAAGTTACTACATTTTTAAGTGATTCTTTGTTATCCTGTATATTCTGTAACTTAAGTTAAATTTGGAGGATTTTAGTTCAATTAGGAGAAATTGAATGTATAAAATCAGATTATGATGAATGACTAGTAGAGTTTGAGTTGAATAAGTAAATTGTTTAAGAAGGTATTCCATTCAAAACTATATTTACACATTTTGTTCAGATATTATTTAGTCTCTGTTCTTTGTAACCGTTCTTCAGATAGTATCATGAGTTTTATTTTCCAGGAGATTTCTTGGGATTTATATCAAAAACAAGTGAAAAAAAATCACAATTGTTCATCACACATCAAAATAATATTTTTCTATCTTTCTTACAAGCTGTGTCCAAGTACAAGTTATAAAAGAGATTATAGGTTAAATTTTGTCTCTGTCTTTAAGTGTTGAAGGAATGTCCTTCAATAAAATGAAGGTATGATATGGCATAGTTGAAAATGGGACTTCCTGATATCTACTGGCATCCAATACAATTATATTTCAAAATATTCTTAAGTTATTATCAGGAGAAACAAGTCTACAAAATTAAATATATAAAAAATAAAAGCAGACATATTAGCCCTTAAAATGTTATTTATCACAATGCAAAGCCTACAGTATGAACTAAAACAAGTTTAATCAGAGTCGCCCTGGTTTAATATGGGGGATTTCCCTGTCTAGTTTCTTACACATATTTTGCATTTCAATTCATTTCTGAAATAAAACAATTTAGCATACAAATATTCTTAAGAGTGTTTGAAGAGATATGTAAATGCTCATCAAAATCAATATTTGTATGTTGTACTACATTGCCTGTTTACACTTCATTGAAATTCACTTTGAATATTCTTCTCCTCTTTATAAATGTCAGAAAAGTAAAACAATAATAGCTGTATATTTTTCAGCCCACTGTGCCCACAACATAACTTGCAAAACCATAAAAATTGCATTAATAATAAGAAATTCAGATGCACTATTTATGTTAGTGTCATAGCTTTTTCAAAAAAAACCATATAAAATATAATATAAATAATAAGCTTAAAATATTTTCGTCAGAAGTCTCTTTAAAACACGAAGTAAATGATGCCAGCCATGTTCCTGCTAAGGACATACCAGATTACAAAAACTCAAGTAGATTTAAAAAATGCAACTGATAACCATTACTAGTTTTACCCAAATGTTTTTCAGGCCTACTGACCGATGTTATGGGCATTTCAAACATATCATGTTACACTTTGCTGTAAAACTATGGGACATGGATATCAACGTCAGCGTCAGATTACAATTAGTTAACAAAAACTGAAACTAAAACTCAGTATGATGATTTTTCTTCGTTTAGCATCTATGATTTTGTAAACAACAAGTTTGAACAGACCTAATGAACAGCTAACTTTGATAGAAATGTATTGTTTTTTTCAAAATGTCAATGTGGCAATTTAAATCCTCCTGATGATGTTTGACCTTTCAAAGTCAAAACAGCTCATGGTCTTGTCTATAAGTAGTAAGCTTGATAAGCTGACTCCTTACAATTTACACAAAATTCTTTGGATCTCAAATCTGAATAGTCCTTGAGAAGTAATAGATATTTGGTATTTTTATATTGAATTATGTGAACACCATCGCCAGATATTCATTTTCCAGACGAATCACCATAATGAGGTTCTAACTTTCTTTTTGTATGTCATTCTGAACATTTATCCTTAGTTTCTGCATATGTGACCGTCCAGCCCCAAACAGCAGTAAATGCCAGCTCTTGTCATTTTCACTTTATTAATTATTTGCAAAGACCATGCTTTAAGGATTAAAATGACACACGATATCCAGAAGTCAAGTTTAATGGTCCATCAAAGGTTGTCAGGGAGTAAAAAGTATTACTGAGATAAACGCATTCAAAGATTAGTAAGCCCTATATTTTCTGTTGATCGTCTTAAGAATATGCCAATTGTTTTTCACATTTCCTATCATTTTCTTGAAATGGAACTTTGCTGGTATTTTGTAGTAAGCACTAGGATTGTGAATCTGTAAAAAAATCAAATTCGGCAAATTATGACCTTGACATGTATTTTCACCTGTAGCCCAAAATAAAATTTCTGGCATTTACTGCTCATACAGGCTGGACAGTCACATATGTCCATCACGACTTTGAAAAGTTAAGGTTATTACTATAATATTGTTTTCCAACTGTTTTCCAATCAATCCTGATATAACTTTTTTGCAGAAAATTAACTCAATAATACTTCTAAATTGAAAAGGAAACATTTTACTTCCATTCGCGGACTTCAATCATTCATAAGATATTGATCATGAAGTGAATAAAAAAAATCTAAAAATGTAACAGATATGATTTTAAGGAATCTCCTACAAATACTGAAAATATTTCAAAAATACAGGGTAACAGTTGAAGAGATTGAGCCAAAACAAAGATCAAATACAGATTTATATTGTGGCACAAAGTAAAGCATATTGTATAGGAATTACTACATACCAAACGGAGGCTAAAAAATCCAATAGTTTTCACTTACCTATGAGCATGCCCAGAGAACAGGTAGCAATCATAGCAGGACATGAAACAGATAATAGACAGAAAAAAATCAAGATTAATGTTGTGATTCTGCAAAATGTTCAAATCCTTTGAAAGAGGGGAGTGTGGCCGAGTGGTTAGAGCGTTGGACTCATAATCAAATGCATTCGTCTGTTGTGGGGTCAAGTCCCGGGCTCGGCACGTCTCCTTGTTTCCTTAAGCAAGAAACTTTACTCTACTTGCGACGTGCTTCAGAAGGCACGTAAAGAGGCTAAGCTATGGCTGTTTGAAATAAGAGTAGGGGAATCCTCCCCTGTACTGTGAACGTATGTCAAAATATGTCATCTACTCTAGAACCAGAGTGAATAGTCACATAGTATACCTTCAACAGTATATCATCTCTCTAGGACCAGAGAGATCTAGGTCTAGGTCTACATACTGAACAGGCTTTGATGAGAATACGCATAGAAGTAGCAGTAGAATATATGTGACGTGTTACATCAAAAGATACAAGTTGTCGGCAAGGCCGATTTTGAGCTACGGCTGTCTGAAGTTTAAAATGAGTGAAAAATGGTCGGGAGGTCAATATTTAGATATCGTAAAAAATGAGGTCCTTGAAGTATATATTTTCAATGAATGAACTTTGTTTTTGAAAAAATACATTCTAAATGTGAAAAAATGCGTTGTTTGTGACCAAGTCAGATCCAGTTTTCGCTGAAAATGTCCATGGGACCGTCACTTGAGTACCAAATATGACCAATTTGCACAGCAAATATCAGCGCATTCCAATTAATCTTCCTGGCAAATTTGGTATCGCCGTCTTTGTTGCAGTCTATATAGTTTATGTGCCAAATTTGGTGTCAATCGGGCAAGTAAAAGTGCTGGTTGCTATGGAGTTTTGAATGGTTCCTTTGAAAACCAGCAATATCTTGAGTTTAAAATTTTCATGATTTTCAAATGTGTTTTTCTAAGAAGTGTGCTTTTTAAATCCTTCAATGTTGTCATTCTTTAATTTGTCATAGCTCGGTCATAGAATGGCCGATGCCTTTAATTTTGGTATCATTTTAAAGCTGATTAAACAGGCTTCCCAGTGATACCAAAAACTCAATTTGGATTTTTGGACCCAACATGTACCTTTTGATGTAACGCGTCACAACTGCTTTAAAACAGAGATTTTCAACAATGCACCACTTAAATAAGAAAATTGTAGTGGAAAGTGCCAAACTTGCCAATTTCCCAGTATATTTCTAATTTGTTTGTTTTTAGCAAATGTCAAAGTGCCAATCAGTACTTCTGAAAGCACCAAATTTGGCATTTGCACCACTAGTTTAAAAATCCATGTTTTAAAATATGAAAATTGAAAAAAATACTGATCCTCCATGAGACAACACTCCTGACATTCTCTTATCCAGGTATCTGTTTATATTGAACCTTTACTTTATTTTCACAAACTTATCTTATTAAATGTCAAGTTAGTTGCCCTACATTTACCTCATATTATGATTTATGACCAGTATTTATAATGAATTTTAAAAAGAAAACTCATCAAAATACATCAAAGATAGTGATATCCTAAAAAATACTACATCAAATATTAAAAGTAGCCACTGAAGTATTCATAATTCTGCTCCTGAACCGATATATCATCTTGCGGTTGGCACAAGGATTACAGCGCAATAATGTTAATGCGCATAAATATTGCCCAAATGGATATGATATTTAAAGTAATTGAATCGAAATTTCATTTATTACCTAACTATTACTGGCTAAATCTCTTGTATTATTTTTTTATTACTGACTGACTTGGACCAAAAAAAATGAAAGTAAACCACTTTTGACATTTAAATAAGGTAAAGTTGGCAAACCATTTTCACTTTTAAGACAACGTCACAATTATTGCTATGTGGCTTTTATAAAAGATATAATTGTTTGGCCTAGTGATGTAAAGTGGTTTTTTTTACAGAGGTCTTGGATTTAGAGGAAAGCCATTCTATGCTTTCTATTTGCAATAATTAATGTGAAAATAACCTTTTTTAAGCTTGCTTAAGCAAAAATCCTTAATGATACTTTTCCTTGTTTAGAGAAATTGCCAACAAATGGTGATTTGATCTGTAATATATGTCTTTAAAGTATATCCAAGACAAATTATATGCTATTGGAAACTTTTTCTACATCTTCAATCAAAGCTCTACCCATTTTAACTGCTCTGAATTAAACAAATCTACAATTAAAAATGAAAAACAAGAAATTAATCAATCTAACAAGAATAATCCTAGCGTTTTGTCACAACGAAGATCTGTGACAAGCGAATAGCAGTGGCCAAAGCCCCACCATTAATCTTTAATAACCCTACTTTTAAAAGAGCCGTCTGGACAGGAAGATACAAGATGATCCCCTTAAACATCAAAGGTAAGTTGTTTCTCCAGCATAACATACAGACAATTGAGCATGAGACAGTTGGTACTCCCACTACATTCATCCAACCATCTAAACACATAAAAAGGGAGGACTTCAATTTATTTAAATTAGACAATATTAACTGCGCACCATTTTTTTAAGGTCATTGTTTAAAATCGGAGGTGTTTGTTTTTGGCCGAGAAAAGTACCGAGGCACAAAACAAACATTGACAATTTTAAACAATGACTTTAAAATAGATGGTGCAAAGTTATTGTCATTAATAACCGCTTTTTTGGCATTTATAATGCCTTTTATATGTAATTTATGAAAAAATACTTTATTAACTTATTTCTTACTTAAAGGTCTACTTATCCCTATAAGAGAATTTCGATCAGTCCAGGTGTGACGATCATCACGTAGTATGATAAACGCGTATGTGTATGGCGCATACGCGCGCTTAATTAGCGTTTTATGAGAAAACACATTCATGACATCACATACGCGGGTCATTATAAGAAGTCGTTGTTATCTGACAATGACCGCTCAGTTGTTTGCGTAAAACAAGAAATAATAGTAATAGATTTGATCGCGCTATGACAAAATGTGAGAAAGGAGGGAGGTGGGTTTTTGTTTTTTAAGGTTAACCTTAGTAGATGCTTATTGCACATTCAGTTGCTGTCTTTTAACTCGATGTGATATAGGGGCATTTCCACGGTATCGGAAGGACAATCAGAGAATTTTTCTGTATTTCAAACACATACATTGCCAAAATTGAATTGGATAAAATAAAACTAATTCCATATTTAGTTGAGTATACCTGAAAGCATTCATAATCAACAGGAATTTTTTTCATAAACATTCCTCTGTCGCAAAATATGCATATTAATGAGGTCGGTCACGGAAGGACAGCAAAACGGACATGGTTTTTCTTTCACCTTGAGTACATTTTTGAAAATGTTAATGAAAGTTATGAAAAAAATTTATTTCAAAGTTACTGAATGCATTGCTTGGTGTTTCTGCAATAGTGTGCCACATTCCACATCAAAATATTCCCTACGGTTATGTTTTAACAATGCGAAATGCGAAGGGATCATGGTCACAGAAGGACGGTAACGGAAGGACAATTTGTCCGCTGATTTTTGGGTGCACTGAACCGTAGGGCCTGGTCAGGATTAACAACAAATACAACCTCATGTGTAAATATGATCCTTATTTAAGCCATTTAGAACAATAATACCCAAGTAAACAACCACGAATGGATTGAAAAAATTAAATAAAAATTACTACTTTTCACTATGAAAATCAAGAAATTTGACCAAAAATTTGTTTTTTTAAAGAAATTTCATAGACATCTTTGTTCAGTCTTTTCAAAATTAGGTTCAATTAAAAGAGCTTCAAAATAGCTTTCTTTTGATACCAAATATATGGTGGTAGCATTTTTTTATTGAATAGTTACATCCTTTTTTCAATATTTTTCTCATGTCCACTTTTTCGTGAAAATGCCCATAGATAGATGTTGGTTTGATGACAGTTCCATTGTTAAAAACATCAAAAATTAAAAGAATCCTTTAAAGAGGAAAGCAGGGTCTTGATATTTAAACAAATTATCTTAATTTTTAACATCATTTTTCGGCACCAAAAAGTGTGGAGGGAGGGGACGAGAAACCCTTTATTTTTTATGCGGCCTAAAGTAAAGAAAATGTGCATACCAGACAGTTTTAACTTTAAAAACACCATCTTTACTAGTTGTATGCATAACTGAAATAAAGATAAGTACTGCCATCATTTGATGTTGCTGTAAGGCAAAGAAAACCTTGGAATAGAATATCGTACTATCCTGTGCATAATTGAAGTTCCAAGGCATAGATAAAGAAACATGTGTGCTGAATTATCTACTTTAATGTAAACACTGCTAAGGGGTATAATGATCTAATTTGTTACAAGAACATGCATGCTATGGGGACTTGGAATTACCATATCATTCCAACCAAAGTTTCAACCTTTCATCAGGGTATATTTTCTCAAAAAAAAAAAAGGTATATTTTCTGGTAAATATAGTCAAAACTTACCTAAAATGTTTGATGAGATAAATAAAATAATACCCAGACTAACAAGCTAGAGTGGAATGGGATAAACAACACTTAATGAGGGATGCTATATATTCCTATCACACAAATTAAACAGTTAATACCTGTAAATGTTGGTCCTACATACACTCCCGGTCAAAAGTGTTTGCGCACAAAACCTTTAATCAGCCATATCTCGAGAACCGTTCATCTTTTGCATTATATTTTTTCGGATTGATATTTTACATATATAGATCTAAAGAACTCAACAGGATTTGAATTTACTGCATTTAAAAATATGGCGTGTTAAACATACTGTATACTTATTTCCGCACATTCAGAAACGGATTTTTAATACATAACTGCACATTTGTTGGAAAACTTGTGACCTGAAAATGTTCTTTACGGTTACAAGGTGATAACGAACACTGAACTAATAAACTACATAGGCACATAGCAAAAAGTGCTTGTGGTGTATTTGTATATGGTACAGGAAATCGGCCAAATATCTGAGGAAACAAAGATTATTTATATTGGATACATTAGGCACCTATAAAAACATTTTGACCGCAACTGAGTACATACTCCTTTTAACTCCAACTTGACTTCCAAGCATTGTTTGTGGAGATATTAGTAGACACTGTCAGAACAAGGCATGGCCATATGACGCTGGGTTTGAAAGGGCTTACATCAGCAAAAATAAAATGTGCCTATGCCAAAAAACAAGTGGGGGTTCATATGAGTACCAAATTCATATTTCATAATTGTTAATAGACATTCTATCCATGATTCAACAGTCTGTGAAAAAAGTAATGATACATGTAGCAATGTAACTAATGTTTTCCAGAAATATGTAAATACTGATGTTAATTGTAAAAATTCTATTGAAACTATCAGTAGTAGTAACAAATTAGATAACAACTCAAATAATATTGTTATCAGTAAAGATGTTCAAAATTACAAGAAAACTTATGTTAATAATTCAAATAATTTGTCAACCAACTATAATGATAATGTAAATGTTGATGAAGCTATAAAACTTAATGAGGGACCCAGTAAATTGTATTTTAATCCAATTAGACAAAATGATGACGATAATGAAGCCATAATATATGATAATACCTGTGAATATTTTTCAAACCAGGAG
>JXSR01S048482.1:0-11620 GCA_000969725.1 Ophiothrix spiculata
GATTATGCCGTTGCTATTATCAAATTAACGATCGTTAAGTTTACTCAGCTTTTAATGATGTATCGTGCGCAATAAAATAGCGGGTGTTTAAGATATAGGTAAAATACTATTATGCATAATTGCAAGCTCGCTACAGATTAATCGTTAATGCTTTATATTGAGATTTGTTTAGGTGTTTTTCTAGGGTCACTTGCCGAAGAGGAACTTTGGACACCTCAACTCTCCATTGGTAAACCATTCATCCTCATTTAAACACATTATTGTAATGAGCCTTAATGGTAGCACAAGGACATTCCGCAATCAGTCGTGCACTTAGAAGATCCGAAGAACCCAGTCTGAGATGTTCTCGTGGCTTTTGCACAAATGACCGCAATAAATCACTGCCCCAAAGGGATGTGCAATGAGAATCGTTTTCATTATCATTTATATGTGATGCACCACATCAGAAGGTAAAAGTTGATATCTTTGACAAAATGCAGTTTTATACACATACTTGAAGAAAATTAGTTGTCTATAATAATGAGACATTGATACATTGATCCTTCAGAAAAACGTTTTTTCTTTGTAATTTTCAAGTTTATTTGCCAGTATCTCTTACTGCCTGTCCACAAACTTGTACATTTCAAATACTGTAAACGGGGATATTTTCGCGAGCAGAATTTTTCGCGAAAACGTGACAATCATGACCTTTTTGTGTGTGTTAAATTAGCGTTTTAAAGCTTTATATACATAGACCTAATACATAAAATGAATGTATTCACGAGGTGTTATATTCACGTTTAGATGTTGATTCACGAAATTAAACCCTCGTGAAAATAACCCCGTTTACAGTATGTGGCAAGTTACATGTTACAAAAAGAGCAAAATTGGAAGGCTTGTTTGTATGATGCTGTTGGAAGTTATGAGCATTGTCTCCGCTAAGGCCGTATGGTACGCCATTGGTGCAGGAGCGGTAAAAATTGGCGCAACGAGTTTCTGAAAATGTGTGAGAAAAATATGTTTTATTGAGCCAATTTTCAGCCACGACAGATGATTTTGGCGCAAGCACCTCTTAAACTTTGTCAAACTTGCTCAAATTGGCGCAAGCTCAAAAACCTTAGCAGAAACACTGGTTGTGAATGTTTGGTACGATAGTAGGAAGTTTCACATCAGCGGAAATTAACATTTCTGTTACCAAAGGGGCCAATATCGCTCAACTTTTTGTGAAAAGCAATATAAAGAAATTCAATACTTTGTTAATTTGGTAATGCAAAATTAGGGATTTTTGCTTCAAATTGCTACATTTTCTATGGCATGTATGTTTTCAACCAATTTTGTTCAATATATTTTTCTGTAAATAAAGGAATAGACAAATTGTAGGTTTTCAGTGTCTTGAGTAGTATTTTCATTTTTTTCTTCATTTTGATATGATGTATCACTTAATCCTTATTTGTCTTTTCCTAAAGATTTAGTTGCTTTGTGTAACCTCAAGTCCACCATCATGGAACCCTAAGCGTGTAATACCACCTATCTCTGACTGTAAAGTACACGCCTAAATTCAATCAACTTAGGATAAATGAAATTAATCAAGTTTTCATTTCAAAAAGTCTTTATATTGTTCATGACCTCCCCTCTTGTGAAAGAGGTTTTTATAGATTATGCCGTTGCTATTATCAAATTAACGATCGTTAAGTTTACTCAGCTTTTAATGATGTATCGTGCGCAATAAAATAGCGGGTGTTTAAGATATAGGTAAAATACTATTATGCATAATTGCAAGCTCGCTACAGATTAATCGTTAATGCTTTATATGCTGGAAAATATATATAAACAGTCATCCTGTAAGTTGATGGAATTGTAAACGTCACAAAATTTACACCCCTGTTTTATGTATTCTTGTGATTGATCAACACAATCAAAATTATACTACATTCACTCTTCAGTTGCCAAATATAGTAAAAGAACCATATTTCTGGACAAAATTGTGACAAAACTGAGAAGTTGTACCTGTTGACTTGTCATCCTGATGAAAGTGGTTAAGATTTTAAAGCACGACTGGCGACATCAAGGGTAACTTGATAGACTCTTGTCTGAATAAGTAATAAAAAAAATGTTTTTCTTTCAAGCAAATTTCTTTGCTTCTGAAATATTTTTCACCATTTTGTTCTCCTGAGGGACTTAACGGTTTGTAACAAATTTTGAGGAGTATAAAGAAAATTAAAAGATTTATTTTGTATTGATTTTGCAAGTTTGGGAAAAGAGAGAATTAAAGGAACTTAATGCAAGGGGGTGCCTTGTTTTATGTAAAATATCAGGAACTGTAATGAAAAAAATGTTCAATGCATAGTTCTATTTTCTTTTAAAATTCACATTTTATAGAAAGATTGTGTTCAAAATTTGTTTCCCAAGTATTAGAAAAAAATGTTCAATGCATATAGTTCTATTTTCTTTTAAAATGCACATTATAAAGAAAGATTGTGTTCAAAATTTGTTTCCTGAGTATTTGTACTAAGCATAATATATCTTTAGTTAAAAGGGTCAAATATACCACTTTACTGCTTAAATGTTACTGCTTTCTTTATTTTGAGAGTTCCTTCCTTGAATATTTGACCGATTAAAATCTGTTATATTATGAAATGTTCATAATTTACAAACCATGATTGTCTTTGCAGTCCTAATTGAATTTTTCAAATTTTGTCACTTCCAACCAACTGTCATGTAGTTTTGTTCTTTTTGGTGTTTTAGTACTGTTGTGATAGAGAGCAGATTTGTTAACCCTTTTGATCCGATAGAACGACAGAGCGTTTCCAAAGGAACTTACGAGAGAATGCTCAGGCGTTCCAATTCGCATTGTATGGGCAATGTACATCTATATTGCAATTCAGGATCGAAAGGGTTAATTGGCAAAAACACTAAGAGAAAATGGAGTGAAATTTAATTTTTAATAAAAGAAATAGGTAAAATTATCTTGAATTTCAGTTTTAACATGGTTTTAAATTCAGCTTTAATGTACGTAGTAGCACATGGTGAATGATGGAATTTGAAGTCAATTTGGCGTTATTTCAAAATGTCTATATGCCCGCAGTAATGAACAGAAGGTGCGGAAGTCGGGTGACAGAGAGAAATTTAAGAGTGTTGTTCGAGATATCTCTAGGCTAGAATGGGGAAGAGATAGGTGCAGGATTTAAGGAGGATTTGTAGAAAGGAAGGTCTGCAATCTTGCCCTGATTTGAAGAGTGCGTTAGTTTGGCTGAGCAGGAAACGTAGAATAAATTCAAATATACATTGATGAATTTTTAACCTGGAATGTTACACTCTAAAATGGAAAGAGAGTGTACAGTCACTCTTTCTTGGAGTGAATTTTTTTTCACTCGAAAAGAACGACATTTCACTCTTTTAGAGTGAAAGCAAACAGGCTTTAGTTTGAAAAGATTTTCAATTGAATAGTGTGAAATGTCACTCATCGAGTGAAAGAAAAATAACTCCAAGACTGTTCACTATTTTTCATTTTAGAGTGTATGTTATTTTGTGTGTGAAGTATTTTGTGTAATCAGGTGGACTTGTAACCATTTGTAACATTATGTTAGGTTGTGACCATATTGCTGCTGTTAATGCCCCAACAAAGTCATAATTTGATAAAAAGGGAAACAACTTTATTGAAAATAATTTACATCATCTTGCAACTCTGGTATATTCAAATTTAAAACCGATTTGAAAATCAGTATGTGAAAGTTAGTTCATTGGAACTTGATTTTCTAAAAATGAATTTAAACCAGAATAATTAAAAAAAAAGAAAATTTAAGAAGAAACCTATTCTTCTAGCACCCTTAATTTAAATACATCTCTTTGATTTGTATATAGTTTCAAAAGATACTTTCAATTGTAGTTTCACAATAATTACCATAGGTAATTTCTCCATGTTTCAAATGTGGGACGGGTGAAGAAATTACCGTTCTTCTGGAATCCTAAAAGCATTAATATTAGTAATCTTCCTGATATATATAGATGGTAGTTTATTACTCATCCGTGATTGAAAAACATAAGGGGAAACTCTATTTGCTACATGTTGATCGGAATGCACGGAGGCTTAATAGCTCTCCATTAATTAGATATAAAAAAGATGTTGGGTGTGTGATTGGAAGTGCATCAAGATTTAATAGCTCTTCATTAATTAGATATAAAGAAGATGCCAATAAGATACAAAGAAGAAACATACCTGATTGTTTTGAATAATGGGCTATTCCATGTATATATATGTTCTCCCTCCCTTCTTGAATAATGGGCTATTCCATGTAGATATATGTCCTCCCTCCCTTCTTCACTTAAAGTTAGTTTGTAAATAAAATAAAGATATTTTGTGATTACGGTATGGTCAGTTAAATGATAATTGAAGGTTTAAATGCAGAAAGTGGATGCACATTTGTCTATAAATGCTGACCTTCCATGAAGATATGCGAATTGATCAGAGAGTGAGAGAGAAATGCATGGAACAGGAGAGTTTGATTTTATCTAAGAATAGCTAAATTGCTTCAAGGCATGCACTCCTCGCTTGTTTTCTTCTATGAATATTCATGAGCACACCGACCAATGAATCACATTATAATCACCCTGGACATAAGATTGAGAAGATCAGGCTTGACTGAATATTTAAGTAATAATGGGGCGAATAATTACGCACTCCTCCACGATTGCATGAATACACCATAGAGTTCTTGAATTTATTAGCAAGACTAAATAAATGCCTATTAGGGTTTGTCAATGGACATTTGATGTGTTTAAATTGCTTGGGACAAAATATAAATAAAGCTTCTAACATTTTGACCAATTGAATTAAATTGGCTTTCAAAATAAAATCCTTAGAATTTAATAGTCCATCATCTTTGAAGCACAGACCAAGCTAGGCAGTAAAGTCATAGTATCTGCATGAATTTAAATGTTGTATAGTCCTTGAAATACAGTCAAAAATATGTTGCAAATTCGTAGCATCTGCTCGAAAATAGTCTTGCAAACTTGAATCTAACGTTGCCAAATGCAGATTAGTACTGGTGTGAACCATGAAAAGATTACTGGATTATCTCTCAGGATTTGTACAGTAGATTTAAATAAGATAAGTTGATGCTAATTCTACCCTAAAAGAGGGAAAGTGCTAAGTAAACTTAAGTGAGAGAATAGAAATTTATATTAAGGTATTTCAAGCTTTTTCATTTAATTAAAATTCAACATCTATGGATTTTTGGGAGAAGAAAACTGTTCGGCAAAAAAGAAGTTTCTCATGCATACCTTGCAGGCATTTCAGAAAATATTTACTCTTTTATTTTCAAGAGAAACTTCAATTGAGAGAGACAGTTACTGGGACAAATCCGTAAAAAGCCCAATAATTTCACTCTATTCCAATCTTTTTAGTTGAGAGTTTACTTTTTATAGTTTGAAATGACACTCTGATGGATTGATTTGCACTCTGCATCAGAGATGCCACTTTTCAGGATTTTTCCTGATTTCAGGATTTTTTTACTCCCTGATATTTCAGGATTTAAAAAAAAAATCCAAATTTACCGTTTTTATTTATTTTCAGCCCTTTTTTCTAGCTTTTTTGCCTAAATTTACGCATATTTTCTGGATTTTTTTAAAGTTCAGGATTTTTTAGTGATACTAAGTGGCATCTCTGCTGCATGGATTGAAATTCCAACCTTTTAGATTGATTCTTAGTGTCCATCAAGGATGATGGAATATTTCAATCTTTTCATTTAAAAGCACTTTAATGGAGCTCCCCTTCCCCTGGTACCTGATTCATGTAGCTGACTTGATGCCGTTCTTCCTGACCAATATGGCTTCTATTTGAATAACAAATCAGTGTTAACCATTTACAGATAGCTTTGTTAGCATATTTGACAGGGAAACATATGCATTTTACTTTGTATTATTAAATATTATACCGATAAAAATCAGAAGCAAATTGAACATAAATCAAATATGAAAAGTAAATCTATGTGTGATACCAATTTTTACTTTTAAAAATTCAAGATCAAATATTTCTTTCATGGTTTGGGCAAAATATTGACATACAGCTTTTAAAAGATTTACTGCATTGGATTTAAAAGAGAGAAGCGTTCCAAGTTTTGCATTCTACGGTGGTATCATGGGCTTTACATAGTCCCTTGTCAATATTTTGACCATCTTGTTTGTTAGTTTCGACATAATCTGTGACCCATATAGCATAGAGTGATTACTAGTGATCCTGATTGCTTAGTCGCTGATCCATTTCTGGTGTTGATGTTTGTCGGGAATCGTGTTACGAATATTTGAAGATGCTGCTAAAATTGATGGTTGTCAGTGGTGGCGCCAGGGTTGACAAAATAGAGAGGGGGATCAGGAGTGATTTTAGCTAAACACAATAAAATCTTCCAATAGAACTTAAAACTAGTACCGTTCCACTGATCTCCCCTCCCATGGACCCAACAATGGGCCTGGGCAGCGCGCAGCAAGGACCCAGCAATGAGCCCGGGCAGTGAAAAATTTCACTGGGACGTAAGTTTGACTCAATGAGTACCAAACATGGTGTACACTTAATTGAACAATATTGAGAGCCCGCAACAAGGGCTAATTTGACTGAGAACTCACTTCAAAATAAAACCAGATACACTGATATCTCTAAGAAAAGTTAGCATCAGTTTATATTTGTAAAATTCAATTCTAAAGTAGAAAATCAATATCATTTTTTAAAAACTAACCTTGCATTTTTTTCCGTTTTCTCTACAGATGAATCGACCAATGCAAGTGAAACCAGCAGACAGTGAAAGCAGGGGAGGTAAGTTACAATACACCATGACACAGTTCATTCAAACCCACATTTGTTGTATGGACAAACACAGAACTTTGCATTCTATAGATGTAAATTATATGACACCAATGCTTTTAAATATGACAATGACTTAACTTGCATACGTGATATATATATGAATAGGAAGGTTATTAGTTCTATATAAACTGTTTTATCAATGATGCATCTGAAATGGTTTCATTTCAAAATTATGAAGATGGAATAAAACAGTTTTCATGCAATAGCCAGTGTTCAAGATTGCACGTTAGCTTGGTTTTTTCAAGTAAAATTGAAGAAATTTTGTAAGTCAAGGCAAATGAAAATTTTATGAAATTATAAAATAATTTCAAAAGGAAAATTATGATTTTGTCATGTGTGTGTATACAACCTTGGAATTCATACTTATTGCAAAATCTATTAAGTGAAAATATTTATTTGATTAGGGGTGTATTCAAAAGAAGATGGTTGCGATATGGATTTTGTGTTTTCTATATTGACAAATATGGTAATTTCGTATTGCCAAAATGACTTCATTATAACGATGATTGTACAATTGTGCATTATGGCTATTTGATCTCTTGGGTATTTTATACACAGCTATGATTCATTTTCCGTATCCTTGGTTTATTTTGAATGACAATATCAATATTCGACAAACATCCACGGTTTGTAAATACATGTACAAGTTAGATTTAAGGATTTCAAGTTATATAAAATACAGAACAGACAGAAAGTATATGAAATATGGACTTTGTTTGATTCAAATGCAAATGACATAAAAAACATGTCTTTGGCCAGCCAAGTTTGCGACGTGACGGCCAGCTTCGGACTGAAACCAATACCTGGTATATGGTATTAATGTGGCTCGCCAAAAGGCATTTCTCACATGCACAGGAGCTGTCACTACTCATTTATCCTGAAAAATCCTGTAAAAGTAGCCAATGCCTTGAGCTACGAAAGGTCTGAGTTACTATCTACCAATTTTTTTGCAGTAGCTGATATGATGGACATACCACTAAATACATCTCCGATACATTCTTAAGCAAAATGGCTTCCAAATCTTGGTGTATTTCTCTGCTTTGTAACTGGTTGATTATTTTGATTTGATTTTATGATTATTTTGATTTGATTTTATGATTATTTTGATTTGATTTTATGATTCGGATATTTTTTGAGCTTACACAATGCATAACATAAATGGTGATCATGTTGGAGCTCGTGTTGGTGTATTGGAATAGCGCAGGAAGGTTGTGAGTTCGAGTCCCACTACGGTCAACGAGTTATGTTCTTGGGGAAGACATTTATTCCTAATTGCTTCGTCGACCCAAGTGTTATCATGGGTAGTTACTAGGAATTTAGTCAATAGCGCCATAAATTGTAGGCAGCTGTTAGTTGGCTGTATTCTAGTGGTAACGGAATAAATGTGAAGCGCTTTGAGGAGATTTGATCTTCGTAGAAAGCGTTATATAAGCACTTGCATT
Source organism: Ophiothrix spiculata (assembly GCA_000969725.1). NCBI lineage: Eukaryota > Metazoa > Echinodermata > Ophiuroidea > Amphilepidida > Ophiotrichidae > Ophiothrix > Ophiothrix spiculata. The sequence goes on from JXSR01S048482.1 coordinate 8,278, forward strand.
TATTTTTTATTTTCAATATTTTGCTAGGTTGCCTTAGATCATAGGAAAAGTTCAAAATGTCTTTTATCTCAAACTTGTCATATATAGAATTTCCTTAGCATCTCTGAATCTGTTCACAAATTTCAAAAAAACAGCAAAATTAGGGTGACTGTTGAAGAGTTTGATATGATATTTAACAAAGAAGATAATTGAAGTGAACAAATTACCAATATATGCTGTTTGCTTTATGTTTCAAGCTTTTAATTTAAACTAGTGTAACACTGTATGTATCGCAACATCAATGTATTCTCACCAATACTAAAATTTTATTTAGTGATGTGTATCCTGATTGTTGCCTAGGTTTATTATATACATAACATGGCCTGTAACATTGGTCAACTAACTGTTGAATTCTGGTGGATTTCCTATTATCAATGGGTCAGCAATAATACAAAAAGTCACAAATGTCACCAAAATCCAATACTCTAATGCAGTGTCTTGGCATAATACTGTAAACAGGGTTATTTTTGCGAGGGTTTAATTTTCGTGAATTTCGCGAATGAGCATCTAACTGCGAATATAACACCTTGCAAATACATTTATTTTATGTACAGGTCTATGTAATGAAGCATTAAAATGCTAATTTAACATGCGCAAAAAGGCTGTGATTGTCTGGTTTCGCGAAAAATTCTGCTCACGAAAATATTCCCATTTACAGTACTTGAAAATAGACATTTGAAACCTATCTAGGAGGAATCTTGATTTGTATATGCCCTCATACAACATGTATCATCATGTGAGAAACCAATGCATAAATGAAACATTAGTGTTGATTTGCCTGTTCCAGCTCCACCAGTGAGAACAATTTTGCAGCTTACCAGAAATATTTAGTATCTAAAGGAAAAATAAACTAAATATTGTCAAATGCATAATGGGCAATTAAGATGCAAATTTGGAATTTGGAGTGACATTTCATTGCACTTCAAATTTCACAGTATTTTTGAGCAGATATGTAAGTAGCGATAAAATAAATACAAATAAGTAATGATGTCAGGAATATTTGATCTATATTTCATCTTTCAGTTTTAAGAAAAATTTACATGAAAGAAATATGTCCCTGTTTGCTTATTTGATATTATATGGTTCAGGAAATCTTTAATATTTTTGAAAGAAAGAAAATCTTTATGTTTCACTTTAGTGAAAGAAATTCTAAGAAATTCCTTTTTGTACCCTTTTAAAAGCATGACATAATATTGTGACAAAGTGACATTAACTCTGCATGGTTATGGATAAATATAAACTAAAGAATTGAGACGGAATGTAGATAAGAAGATCACACGAAATTGATGCTTACCAGCTCCATGATTTGAATAATTCATAGGATTGCGTTTCCATACATGGATGTCCTGATACCATCTTTTGCATGCATTTCATGGTTTTTAAACGTGCGACTGATATCCATACAAATTCATAGATTGGACAAGTTTGCGTGTGAATGTTTAAGACAGGCTGAAATCTTTATCACTATTTTTGGACTTAATTTGTGTGTGTTTCTTTTTGAAATAGAGTGATTATACTGTGCTAATCGTAGAATAGAAAAGTGTTAAGCTTCATGATAAAATTTGCTGGTAGATTTTGACTTCAAATCAGCATATCTAGGTCATGACATAGGTTATTTTGGATGTGCTAGTCGAGTTATAGTAATTGCAGTGATGAATGATAAATTGAATAAAAAAATAAAACGAATCGTCTGATGTATTCCAGGGGAAGGTTCATTGGAGGAAAATTTTGTATGCTTATGTAATGTGCTTGTTTGACTTAAAAAAAGAACCATCTCTTTCACCTATTTGGGCTTATATACCCACCCATCAGTGTACCAGAAATAGATAGAAAAGCAAATGAAATTTTACTATTTAGTTTCTGTCTTTTTGAAATATGTCAAGCAAAGGTCTGACAAAAGTCCGCTGCTTTTATGTAACATATCAAGTATACATCACCTGCAACATCTTGAATTTGACAGGAATCATGAAATATGTCATATTGTCATGTGAGTGCAAGAAAGTCGTATCTGCAATAGCTGCCATTTGTCATAAATTTGGATTGCACACTGTGTAATCTCAAGTCGTGGATCAGTGGCTCTTCAAAATGGTTCTTCAGGTGACTGAACCATTTCAAAGAGCCACTGACATATGGCAGGAAAAATGAGGGATTGTTTTCATTCTAATGGTAAGGTATTAAATAAAAGCATGACAGCTATTGCAGATATGACTCTCTTGCACTCACATATATATCTGTATAATCATGACTTGTCCCTTCATGTTTGGTCGCCTGAAACAAAATTCATTCAATTTTCCCATTACACCAGACACCTTAAGGAAATGTGCTGAACATTTTTCATGGAATATGTGCATAATTTGTACAGATAAACCAATATTTTAACCTATTTTTCAAACATTTTCTCTGCCATCTGAAATAAAAAAAAAATGCTGAAATGTTTCAAATCTAAATCCATTGCATGTAAGTTCTCCCTCTCTATATTAGCTTTAATAAACAGATATTTAGGTTATCAACCTTAACTGCGCTTTATATATTTCACGATTCAGCATTTGTATGAAACATACAATCTGCAAGCTATTCATGCTTAGGCCAAAACAAAAATATTGTTTGTTTGTCCATAACGGCCTCTGAAATGGATGGGTCGGTAGGTCGTTTTTTTTTTGTTAATATAATTTTGTTGTTTTAATAAATGTACATGAAAGTCACCTTAAAGAATTGAAGAAATGAACAAGAACTAAACTTAACTTACGAGAACAATATACTGCTGATTCATAAGAGGTCTTCTACATTGGAAAATACAGTTCATGTCAAATCATATCATATTTTTATGATTTGAAGACTTTCTCGATGAATTTTTATATCTTTTTGCATGAAAAATCCTCAAATAAGAGTTGGAAAATAAAAAAAACACTTTATAAAGCACACGGTCGGGCCAAATTTTGACAGTCAGTCGGGCGAGGACAAACAAACAATATTTTTTTTGGGCCTTACTTGATAGTAAAGCAATCAAAAATTGCATTTCGAAGAAGACTAAGAGTGCAATAAAAAGGCAGATACAAAATGAGGAAATCTGGAAAAGGTGCTAGCGTTGGGTGTCTGGAGCAGAGGATGAAAACGGTGAAATATACGGAGATCAGATTGCTTGGTAAAGTAATGGTGTTTCATGCATAGCTAATATTGGCAGAACTTGCAAATCGGATTGAAATGAAACGAGAATTGAATGATATTGGAGTGGATTCAGGACTTGGATATTCCTGGGGTAGGGTCAACTTGCAATAAGCAACTTGAGGATTTTCTTAGAAATAAG
>JXSR01S048491.1:34169-49874 GCA_000969725.1 Ophiothrix spiculata
ATCATTTCAACAATCAAATGAAATGTCATAATTTTGGTATGATTTTAAAGACAATTTATTTGTCTTTCAAGAAATCAAGAATAGAACCCAAATGATGTGAATAATTAAGCTTAATGACCCGTTAAAGCTACTTAGCCAGGGTGGAGTTGGGTGAGGTTGAGGCGGGTGAGGTTGAGGCATCATGAATATTGTGCATGAATTGTTGTCATATCTCCTTAAAAATCTATTGAAGTGTCACAAATCTTATATGATTTTAAAGCCTAGTTATTGTTTATCAAAACCAAGTTGGAATTAACACGAATAAAATTGATTATTAATGCTATTAACAAGTTTAAGTCTATAAGCTAATTTAACCAGACATGAAAACAGGCATAAATGTGGTTGGTGTGGATGAGATACGTACATTGTGCATCAAATGTCACAACTTTTCAATAATCGTATGAAATGTCATAAATTTGGTATGATTTTGAAGATAATGTATTAGCCTATAAAATCAATTGAAAATATTAGCCAAATAAAGGTATTAATTAACTCTAATCAACGATTACCAGGAAGGAGATAGGTATGGATGAAGTGAATGAGATGAAACGCAAATGGGCCTCACCTCAAAAAGGATGACCATATAGAATTTATAGGCCCACTTCTAGGTTGGATTCAGAACTTCCTTTTTATGCGAAGACAGAGGGTTATTTTCAAAGGATCATTGTCTGATTGGAGTTCGGTAACTTCTGCTGTATCGCAGGGTTCTGTCGTAGGTCCCATTTTATTTTCTTTGTTTGTTAATGATATAAATAATATGGTTTCTTCTCCTTTATTTCAATTTGCTGATGATCATTCTATAGTACGTCCCATTCATATTGACAGTAATCATGCTATTCTTCAGCAGGATATTGAAAATGTGTTTAAGTGGTCTGTGGCCAATAGGCTCCCTCTAAATCTGAGGTGTCTATATGATACCCATGAGATGTCTATATGATACCCATGAGATGTCTATGTGATACCCACAAGATGTCTTTGTGATACCCACGAGGTGTCTATGTGATACTCATGAGGTGTCCATGTGATACCAATGAGATGTCCATGTGATACCCATGAGGTGTCTATATGATACCCATGAGATGTCTATGTGATACCCATGAGGTGTCTTTGTGATACCCACGAGGTGTCCATAAGATACTCATGAGGTGTCTATGTGATACTCATGAGGTATCCATGTGATACCCATGAGGTGTCCATGTGATACCCATGAGTCGTCCATGTGATCCTTACATTTATTATTTTCTGTTTCTTCACAGGTTCCTATGCCTATGCCTACAGCAAATCCTCAGCAGATGGGACGACAGATGACAACCATTCAGAGACCAGCAACCCTCTGAGTACACAAGATGAGAGTGAGTCTCCACTCAGGCCTCATGATACCGATAGCGGTGTAGGACACGGAGACTATGTCTACTATCATGGTAGAATGTTTGTTGCTGGAAGCTCTACAGATGATAATGATTCCAGGACTGCAGAAGAGGTTGATCATGTTGGAATTGAAAATGGAGGATTGGAATTAAATGAGTTGCGAAACAAGAATTATAGTGCACATTATAGTGATGTGCCTTTATCGCGAATTTGTGATGCTCCGCCTCCGCAATATTCCGACGCAGTCAGGAAATATTCTGATTCGCCGATTAATCTGAAGGAAAGATATGTTGACTTGCCCAAATCTGATGAATATTCAAAGACTAGACACACTGGATCTCCTCAAAAGAAAACACCACCTCCAAAATATCCAAGAACAGCAACAAATCCTGTATATAGCACAACTCCTAAAGATAACAACAGCCCTGACAACTCACACATGCCACGCCAAAGTACTAGTAAAGATTTATTGCAACAAACTCGATCCAATCGAAACAAGGTTCGGTTCAGCGGACAGTCCACTCTAAGTACTATTCCAGGATCACCACCTGATATCTCTCTAGACTCAGGTATGGAGTCTGCGGATACGACTGTTAGAACTCCAAATGTCAAAAACAAATCTCCAAATAGATCATTTAGTAAGTCTCCATCTAGGAGTCCGGAGAGAAATCCGTCATTTCAACATGGGGTAAATGTAAATAAGCCTAGTATAGCTCCTAAACCTCAAGTAGCACCAAAACCAAAAGGAACAGCCAAGTCGCCAAGATCACATGGCTCTCCAACAAGACAAACAAAACATAAAGACTATGGCATTTATGAAAATCCCCAAAGTGCTTCTGATCCATATGAAAGTGTAGATGGAAGGCCTGGAAGTCCTGACAGGAAGTCTCCATATACCTCAGGATCTAAATCAAGTCCTGATAGGCATATATACAGTGATTATAGTCCATCAAGGACTGTACCATCGAGACCAAATACCCTGACTTATGATAGTCCTCCAAGGAACTCTTCGACTTATGAGAGTCCTCCAAGAAACTCTTTGAGAAGCACCCATGAAAACCCCCAAAGACTCCACAACAACTCATCTAACTCACCCTATAATAACTCTCCAAACTCACCAAACTATGGATACAATGATCCTACCTATGCAATGTACCAAAGTCCTGACAATCTTAGGGAAACCTCTCTTCTAGGTGGTTCTCCTGATGGTCAGCAGAGTCCATACCAGGAGAAGTTGTCACCAGTATGGCAGAAACAAGATGCTACCAACACCCCAGGGAGAAGGCGGAAAGCACCGCTATATTCAACCGTTGGTAGGAAGGGGACAGCGAGTAGCACAACTCCTCATAAAGGTTTGTAGTAACAAAGCATTATATGCATTTTTAAATTATTTTGGATCATTCTTATTAGTTGCAAAAATTAATCAATAAAAATGTCATAGATAACCAATATTCTTTACCGGCCGTATGTTGAATTTTGCTCTAAAGAATGTTTTTTGAGTGTCAATCCTCAGGCTTTGAAGAGTGTTTGATTGAATTTTACTTGGGAGCAAAAAATGGATTTAATTTTTGGAAAATGTTCATAAAATGAAATGTTTTCAACTAAATTTGAAGCCAGCATCATGTTCAGCATATTAATCTTCATAAAAATGAAAACTTTTATATGATTTAAATCAGACAATGGCATGTATAGCATTTACAGAGTGAGCAAAACAATATAATGTTTACATCAGCTTTGGACTGCATGTGTTGGTTTCATATATTTAATAATTTAATATGTTACTAATCTCTGATATTAATTTCATTGGCAATTAATGCATATTGGAGTATCTGATATTAACAAGGTAGGTGAGACATTCCCGACATGTATGCATATCAATCCACATATCCATGCACCCATTTTAAGTTGACCAAATGTTTTCACTATAGATTTCAATCCAAATATACTCATGCAGTTTCACCATGCTACGGCCCTTTTTGGGAATGGCTTTAATTTTAATATATATGCCTTTTTTTCTACCACAGCTGCTAATCTTTAGGGATGGGCATTTTGTTATGTTTATTTTGTCAACCACACTATAATCTTTAGGGATGGGCATTTGTTTTCGTCGATCGATATGCCTATTTATCAGCCACACCCGTTTCTAGATTGCATGTACCATATTTAGCTACACTTGTGTGTTCCCAGGCTTTTGTATAGTGGTTGCTAGATTTGTTTCTCGCAATTTCATTTTTTCCAATGCTTTTCATGTTGTTATTTTCCCAATTTTACATTTGAAGGCATTTTATATCATCTCCTCCAGTAGATTTTACTTTAATGGCAAACTCCCTATTACCCTAGATTCAACAAATGCATTTTCTAAATAACACTTACCTATACACCAATATGTCAAAATTCCAGTTGATCTCATTGTGCCCATTTTTGTGATGGAACTTAATGATTTTACGTGTTGGTTTTTAAATCAGTTAATAAACCTATGTGAAATATTGCTTTGTTTTCCATCAAAGATTAAACTCTTTTGAAAAATTTTGAATTTTAAAATGATTTTGGTGGAGTGATTTTGGTTTTGTTGGAGTTTGACTTTGCTAATATTGATATTTAACATTTCCACAAATATAGAGGTTTGAGACAAATTTAGGAACTTATGCAACAAAATATCAAAGTAAGTGATTGAATATTAATTTGTGCATTATTTCATTTTTGCAGGATCCTTGCCTTCTTCCAACAGCCCACAAAGGAACCCTCTAGCTACTCATCCACAAGGCAGAGTTCCTGTAGAGCAAGTACCAAGCTATGCTGTAGACTCTCACACACCTTCTCCATATACCAGCACAGATGGATCAATTAGCACCACACCAGACAGCTCGGAGTCTAGCTACCAACCATATCTTCCACAGGCATCCAATAAACCACATGTTAGCAACTTGATATCACCAGACAGTCACCATTATGAGAACAGCAGCATAGTTGGGGGTGACTCCCCATTCAGTAATACGTCATTGTTTTATTATGTAGACACCAGTAGCCCAATTTCAAAAATGAATCCTCAGGCATATAATACACATAGCCCTCATTTTGACTTAATCCAGGAAGCCTATCAGAGCAAAACCCAGGATGAAAGCGAGGAGAGTGTCACCGATTCACAAAATTTAGAATCCGAGGTTATGTCTGCCTTACAGCGGTACTATGAAGACCCACCAGCAATTGAAGTACCTGTTGATAGAACCTATGATGTACAGTCAGAGAAAGTAGCAAATATGGAGGCAAGGTGCAGTGAATTGAAAAAGGAAATGCAAGAATTCAAACGACAACATAGTCTAAGATCTAACCAAAGACAAGCAAGACAAACGTCTCCTGGTAGGACAATGACAAGACAGGACTCTCCTGAGAGGACTTTGTCCAGACAGGATATTCAACCATCTCCTGGAAGACCAGGCAGGACTTTATCATGTGTGTAAACAAACCTGGGGCCGATTTCACTAACATTTAGCGATGGTCGCTAACCCAGTTTTGATCGCTAACTCCAAAAATGATCGCTAAATTGCGGGTATTTTTAACAATTTAGCGATCATTTTTGGAGTTAGCGATCAAAACGGGGTTAGCGACCATCGCTAAATGTTAGTGAAATAGGCCCCAGGTTTAACAATTCTACCTAACAAAGCAAAAACACAGTATGTACATTGCAGATACATTGCAAGCTACATACTTCTTTTTCCCTTGGAGAAATCCTGCACAAATGGGCAGACCAATTCTCTTTCGAAACTCAATGCAGTATCTATACTATATCAAACATATTTAAATACAACTTTTTGAATGGTAGTGGAATGAAGTGAAATTACATGTGTAAAGAAAGTATCTGCTATGCATTATAAATACACATACTTTGTTTTCACTTTGTGGAGCAGAATTATAGATTCTTCAGACTGGGTAGTCCGTAAACCTACAACTGACATAAACTGTTTATGTACTCATAACTCTCCAACTGCCATATTAAAGTTTACATTTTAAGAAGCGGATTTTCATGCTAAACAATTGTTCTGATAATGGCGCCATTTGGATGCAAAGCGCCTTCAGCACTATAAGGTTACGATACATTTGATAAGGTATATACATAAAGTAACATATTTCAGATCGATTTTGTGAAGTTGATATATCATAATGGTATGTTATACATAGCAATGGTAGAGAAACAACAAGGAGAATTTAACAACAAGTTGTAATTGATAAATAAGGATGTAAACAAACACATGAAAGTGAAAAAACATTTTTGGCACAAACCTTTTCTTTTAACTCTTTCACTCCGGATTTTTATTCTCCAAAAAACACTGTCTTTGGACAGGAAGCCGCTCACAGCATTTTATGGTATTTACTTATAACAGAGCGCCAGCCTAATTACTTTTGCCAGAACTGATGACAGTGCTAGATACCTCTTTGTATCAGGTGGTTACAGGTGGAGTTCAGATTTTCTTTGCTTTGATTTTTGTTTTACAAATATTTTTATAGTTACACCGGAATTTTATTCCGTCCAATCATGCACGATTTCTAAAGCCGCTGCGAGCAGCTTGCTTGAGTGAAAGAGTTAACACGTACAAACAAATTGGGTTGCCGTTTCTACATCTCATTATTCAGTCACCAGTGGAGGTATTGGAGGCCAACACAAATGTCTGTAGACGTAATCAAAACATATGGTTTATTAATATTATTGACTGCTTTCTATGCTCTAACTTAATTGTGAAATGCTTTTATAAACTATAAAGTATAGGTTTGTAGGAGCAGATTTCCTTGGCAAACGCGATGGTGCTGTCAGTTTTTGACCAATATTGGTCTAAAATTGGCAAACAGTGCAAAATATTGTGTAATATATGAAGGGTGTTCTGGCAAAATGAGAGGAAAGTCGCAAATGTCAAAATTTGAGTTTATTACATATTTGAGTTTATGACATATTTTAATTCTCTATAATCTCAGCTTTTGAATGATATATAATATGTCACATTTTCTTTCCCATTCTTCATTTTAGAGATCAAAATCCAAAGCAGTCCGCTTAATATATTGCAATAAAAATTGGTGTCCAGTCACTTCGACCGATTTCCATGTCGACCGATACCATCTCGACCGATTTCCATCTCGACCGATCTACTTGACCGATTTCCGTGTCGACCTATTGACCATCTCGACTGATGACCATCTCGACCGATTAACCATCTCGACCGATTTTGTTAACAGTATTTAATGGTGCTTTTCTTTTTTCCTTTTCACTTTTTTATGTTTATAAGTTCTTTTATATTTCAATTACAATAGGTCCAACGAAATAATATAGCAGTTACCTATTCTTTCTTTTGAGCCGTTTTCAACTTAACATCCAACAGATATCGTACGTTTGATATATGATCTATAGGCCTAAATGGTGACAATCTATATACGGCAGCAAAAAAAACAAAAAATTGGGGGGGGGGGGAGGGTGATAACCTCGGAAAGTAGATTTTTGACGATAGTTAATTTTGATTTCAGGATTTTCAAGCTTGAAAGGAAATTTTCCTAACTTTTTAAAAATATGATAGCTAAAGTGACGCCTCTATCAAGAAAAAGTCTCTTGACAAAGAAACGCATAAAAACTATCGTCCCGTTTCGCTTCTATGTTTTCTTTCCAAACTTTTAGAACTGAGATGTGTTATGGCCAAGGAAGTTATAAAGGGGAACCGGTACTCTCCGCCATTTTGATTTTATCGCCGTGTAAATCCTATGGGACGGCAGCCATCTTGGATTGTCGCTCATGGAGGTCGAGTTATTGTACTTCCTTGGTTATGGCTCAATTGCAGGATTATTTGACTACGCATAATCTTTATACATGCACTCAATCAGCTTATCGTGCCGGTCACTCCACAGAGACAGCATTACTTATTAAAAGTTCTGAATGATGTCCTTCAAGCTATATTGATCAATTGTAGGACCTATTTTGATATAAAATTGGATGGATTGAGCATGATACAAAAATATATTGGTCGAGCTATGAGTTTTACGAAATATCGTGCGAGATATTTCTAAAACTCATAGCGAGACCAATATCTTTGAGTATCATGCGAAATAATCCATCCAATTTTATCATTATTATGTTCAAAATCTGATATTTTGTATGCTGTCCGATATCCTTGTCCGATTTTTTTGGAAATCGGACAGCTCAGAACATAATAATGACTGAAATATGATAAACACATAGAAGTGAAAAGGTACATATTTTAACTGAAATATAAATATAAAGAAGTGAAAAGGAAAAAAAGAAAAACACCATTAATAAAAACGGTCGAGATGGTCAGTCGGTCGAGATGGTCATCGGTCGATATAGTCAATACGTCGACACGGAAATCGGTCGAGATGGTTAATCGGTCGAGATGGAAATCGGACGAGATGGTATCGGTCGACATGGAAATCGGTCGATATGACGTACATTCTAAAAATTAGCTGCTAATCGATTTCAAAGATACTGATTACTACAGCATATAATAGCAACATGCAATCAATTAACCGTAAACCATTGCACTTCCCGGCAAAGTTGACCTTCAAAACTTTAGGTATAGGTAAACACTCATGCTTGAATGCGTTTTATGTCAAATTTGACCTTTTCGTCCTATGTTTACTTCAGATGCCATTTATTCAAAATGTAGATTTGAAACTTTCCTTTCATTTTGCCAGAGCAGCTTACATATGCTATGATAAAATTGTGAACTTTTTGAAATCTAATGTCTAGAAGAGATAATGTCTAGAAGAGATTTTCTAGAAATGTTTCAACCTATTTTGGTAATATTTCAAAATTTCAAGAGAAAATATCAACAAATTGGAGACCCCTAGACGTTTTATATTTATCAGGTTTAAATGAATTGTGTAAGATTTAGATTAACAAACAATGAATATATGGAAGTATAGAGTAACCTGACCTCAGCCTTTGGCTAAACTAATATTCAGCATTCGATAGAGATGTACCTATAGTATTTCACAGGGATTTCCACAAGTTCAGAAATGTTGTACTTAATTGCAAGCATTCAAAAGACAACAGCTCGAGTTTCTGAGAGTGAAAGAAACGTAACAGAATACGAAATTGCACAGAACTGAATAACAAAAATATTTGCAAGGTCGTAAAATACCTACTGGTTGCAATTCACTCAATGAATTATAAAAATTACATTAGTTAAATGTAATTGTGCATTCAAAGTCCACTGATTTCATCACTGCAACACTGTATGATACGCAGTCTTTAAATTTTAAAGCGCACTTCTTGTAGCATGTGTCAAGACTGTGTAATGAGTGAAGTTGCAGTGATGAAATCGCTGGACTCTGAACGCACTATGACCGTGTATATCAATTCTTTTGAACTAACAAGCACTTCCACTTTGTTTAAACCCAAGACAACATCAGCAATTGTAGAGGTGGTTAATACATGTACTATTATAGGCCTATTACCTTATCCACTGGTCCATTTCAACTATTTGCTAGACAAACCCACTGAATAAATAGATACCCTCGCTTCCAAAAGTTTGACAAATCGTCATACTCTTTCACCAAATCATTATTATTGTTATTATAAAAACTAAATAATAATAATTCATTAATTATAAATATATAATTATAAAAACTGATCTGTCATTGGCAGTAAAGGTGATGTACATTCAGAAACTCACTAGGTGAACTGGACGAGTGGATATGGTATATTAACATTGTCATTTGAATAAGAAACCTCTTTATTCAGGTAGATTTCATCAAAATTATAGCATGAGTGTTAAGTTGGGTATAAATTTTTTTATGAGACTGGTAGTTTTGGAATCTGAATGATGCCAAAAATACACACTTGAGCAATTTTTGTTATTGGCATCAAAAGCTGTACCCCTTTTTTACATGCCATGTTAAGTGTGACAGAACTCAATTGAGTTGTAAATATACCATGTTTGGTATCAAATTAAAGCTAATGAAATATATAATAATGTAACTCTCTAAAAATTAGGTCATTTGAATGCTTCAACTTCAACATGGCCGCTAAAATGGCATATTTTCAATGAAATCAATCAAAGTAGCCTTACGAAAGCCAAATATTTTCAACTATAAATACATAGGAAAATTTTAGTTAACGTGAAGATTGTTTGTCTTCAAGATATTCACACATTTAAAATTCAAAAATAAAATATGTATACGACATGAAACGTCAGCACTAACACCGTTCACTTTGCACAAAAACAGGTTACAGCAACTTCAAAACAGCATTAAATGTATTGGATATTGAAAATAATTAATGGAAAATGGCTTTGGTAGTTACAACATAAGCATCCCTTTACACTTTCGTTGCGAACGTGTTTCAAAAAATCAAATGGGCAGGTCCAGCATATTCGCTTAATATGGGATACAGTATCATCAAAATAGCATTAAAAACATTCTATATTCAAAATAATTAATGGAATTGGTTCTTGTACTTCATCAATAACATTTTGTATCCAAATAATGTCTTTCATATGTTATAAATTAAAAATATTGTAGAAAAAGAGACCCAATACGACTGCCAAAATACCCCTACAACATACGCACACTTTAGGAAATATAATTTTGGCGGCCATATTAATACATGTGAATTATACAGCTTGGTCAGTATGTCTCTTTTGTAGCCCCAGCCCCTAAAGCAATATTCATTCATTATTTTGAAAACAGAATATTTTAAATTCTGTTTTAATGTAAATTTCATGTCACCGTAATCAGTTTCCTCGTATAAAAGGAATCTTTTGCTGCCATTTTGAACCTAATTTTGGTGGCTATTTTGGATTTCAAATTTCGTGAGAAATAATTTTTGTGAGGAATCATATGATTCCTTTAAAGTCATTTACATGGATTACATTGGATGTTTAATATCGTTAATGCTGGGCTAATGCGTTTTTGAAATCCATTTTGGTGCGTAGAAATATACCTTTTTTGCTATTTTGAACCTCAATTTTTTGGATTTGAAACCTGTTAAAACCTATGAGAGATGTTTTCTGTTGTATCATCTAAAATCTTTCTGCATTGATCAATTTGAATATGTATTGACTTCATTGATGTTTTATCAAATTCATTTATGCCCCAAAACATACTAGTGCTCATTTATTGTGTTGATTGCGCGGCAGTTTATTTTTAAATATTTGAACGGTCCATGTTTAGAACAATAATGATATTATTTATACAATATTGCTTACTGTATTGAAATTTTATGATATTGGGCATATTAACAGATTTTTTTAGTTCGATTTAATGAAAATATGCAATTTTGCAGCCATTTTGAATTTGAAGCACACAAAATGACGAGGTTTTAAGGTAATTGCATTACATATTCCATTAGCTTTAATTTGGTATCAAACATGGTATGTTTACACCAACAAATCAGATTTGTCATATAAGGCGTATTTGAGAAAGAGGGTGTGGCTTCTGACGCAAATAACAAAAATTGCTCAAGCGTGAATTTTTGGCATAATCCAGATTCTTAAAGTATACACTCTTAACTACCAGTTTCATCCGTAACACCTCGTTTCGTCCGCTATCGATTCGTCAGTTGCTGATTCGTCCGCTTTGATTTGTCAGATAATCGAATCGCCCATTCCACGTTTCGTTTGCTTTTCATTTTGTCCGATCATTTATTAGTCCGATGCTCACTCTTTACTTCGTCCATTTGCCGTTTTGTCTTTACCCCATTTTGTCCGCTATTTGATTAGTCAGCTTGTCGTTATGTCACATTGCGTTTTGTCCGCTGTGTGTTTTGCCCGTTAGTCGTTCCTCTTTTCGTCCGCTAACATATTATACTACTTGGTCATCAGATCATAAAACCATTAACATGAAACGGTATAATGGTTTAACTCATTATGTTATCTACTGAAGATAACAGAAAAATATAACATTGGTATTATGAACGATAAAGACATCAATAATGCTGCTACTATCTACTGAAGATAGTAGTTGTATAATTGGTAATTTTAAAAGCAAACAAGTTCATAAACATCATATAAAATTTGCTATCTACTGAAGATAGCTTTTGACATTAATTGTATAGTTATATTAAGCTTAACTGTAATAGGTCTTTAGGTGAATTGACAATTCACCTAAAGACCCATTAAAGTTAAGCTAAAGTAAAGTTGATAAACCAAAACTGTTATGTTGTACGATCATGAATTATGATTTTAGCTTAGACAATCATTAAGATTTGATTCTTTGTAAGAATTAAAGTTCAGGGTAAGGGTAAGTCTTTAAAATTAGGGTAAGGTATTAAATTAGTTTTAATGCTTAGGTTTTAAGGTTAGAGTAAGATTTACGCACGATATCCAAAACAGTGTCCAAAATACAGTGTTAGGCTATGCTAACCATGATTGACCATGGTTGAACATCTGCCGCATTTTAAAAAAGATTTTTTTATCGAAAAGTTTGTAATTTCCTTCCGTTTTCTGTTCTTTCCTGATTAATTTAGTGCTAAAAATGCATAGTTTACTCACTTTTGTGTCCAAAGATGGTGTTTAAGTTAAATTTAACACATTTAAAAGCATTATCGGTCGAATTGAAAATATGGCAAATAGATGAAATGACAAAATGATAAGCAGACAAAGTGATAGGTGGACTAAAAGAAAAACTGACAAATCGATGCGTGGCCCAATATATAACCGGACAAAATAGCAATTGGACATTATGAAAGAATGACAAAATGGGTAGTGGACAAAACGAAAGCTGACAAATCGGTGGCGGACAAAACGAGAGCTGATGAATTTGCAGCGGACGAAAGGAGGTTAAACCGTTTCATCAAGAAAATTGCATACCCAACTTGACACTCATGCTTGGGATGTACACAACGATGAATGACATGCTGGTTGATGTCACATATAACACACTATGTTCCGCGGGAGGGAGGGGGCGCCTCTCATTGACATGGTATATGAACATGTGTTTGCCTGCATTTTGGAGTCGTTTTTCACAAATTTTGTTATAGCGAAGGGGTGGTTTTCATCACAGATGAACCCGCCCAATTTACATAAATTGGGTGTATTGGGGGAAATTTGATCAAAAAGCATCAAATTTGAGTAGAATTGGGTGCCTTTATGTCAAAATTGGTATACAGACGGGAGGGTTTTTAAGCCAAAAATAAGTATAGAGATGGTCAAATTTTCAAAATCTGGCAGGCACATTCGCATACCAAAATTTGAGAACCCCCCACAGGACAATGTTACCTATATTTAATTGCACATCACACAAATAAGTCACATGACTATCCATATACTTGGGCAATCCATATAGACTATTCTTATAATTGGCTTATTTCCTTCGCTGGCCGTGTATCAGAATTCAGAAAGAGACTAAGAATTGTGTTACCTGGTGCATCGTTAACGATTCCATGCTTACATGTATCTGCAGGTGAATGAGTCACAATGCATCAACATAATTCTGGGCCTCAATCTTAGTTCTGATGCAGACATATGCCAATCCTAGGAATGGTCTGTAAGTGAATTCTCTGTTGGAGACGAGATGCAATTGAATCTGCCCTGACTTATAATGGATTGGTGGAGTGTTATTACTAACCAATCACAAGCTGTAATGTAAAATTCACAACCAATCAGAACCTTTGATAGAGAGATAAATTACAATCGATCAGGACCTTTAAGTTAATCACATCCAATTAGGCCCAATATTTTTCAATAGAGGCTGTTAGCCCTTTTGTTATGTTACCAATGACAATAGAGTTTGTAAGTTGTTTCGTACCCACCCAGATAGCAAAGTTAGTTGGACCAACTAACTTTGATATCTGGGCACATGTTTCACATTCTTTTTAAGGACGTTTATTACCATTCAGCATTGGTATCACAAGCGCATCAGAAATGTGAGAAAAAGTTATTTTTTCCATTTTGATGGTCAAATGTCCCAACAAATGTTTCTACATTGTGTGTGAATCCATCCTCCCATGAGATATCTGCTACAATATATACATGAGATCTCCCTACCAGTTAACCAGCGGGTCAGTCTGTGTACAAAAGCAAGGTCACATTTTCTTTCTGTGGAATTGAAACTTTTGCGTACAAGTTCCGAAAATATCAATTTTTTCTGAATGATAGTGCGCATTTTTCCTTTTTCTGGAAATCTATACCCTTGATTTGTTTTCTTTATGCGGAATATGTTGATCTTGTCTTTTCTTAACATCATTGTAATAAATGATTATTATAGCATTTTATTGAAATGGTCGAAATGGTTTGAATATTGTATATGAATTGTCCTTTTTCCTGAGATGTTAAATGAAAATTGTGGACTTGACCGTTTTTGATAATGTTACCATTTCTAAATTACATAAATGTGTAAACAAGATATTTATTATTCATTTCACTGAAAATGACAAGTATCCTGCTTGTATAACACCGTCAAATTTACACCTAAAATGTAGGGTTTTCTGTTGTAAATTCAGAAATTCACACACCTCAAGATGCAATCTGATGAATTTGGAAGCCCAATTATCAAACTGTGGCAAAAAATTGTGAATTTTAAAACATTTTCCAATTTTTAATTACAGGTAAAATCAGACAGAGTGTAATGTAACTTAGTTTATCATAGAAAAGAAACTACTGCACTTTCCAATGACCTGCTGGTTGACTGCTACTCCCATTCTCCATATTGACATTCCATTTTTCAGTATCCTGTTTGGTTATATTTATGTGTATAAAGAATATTTTGTAATAAAATATCATAAAAATCAACTTTATGTTGTTTAAATTATGTGTTGTTTTTGTGACGTCTGAAATGCTACTGTAGTCTGTATCATAGATTGACAGGGTAGATTATGTCATTCCTATCCCTGGACAAAATCGAGTACAAAAATAGTACAACATTCCTAAGGTGCACATTTGGAACATCATTTAAGTACAATTTGAGTACATTTATAGTACACAAATTTGTACTATATTTGTACTAAAACTGTACTATAATTGTGTTCCAAATGTGCACCTCAGGAATGTTGTACCATTTTTGTACTCAAATTTGTCCAGGGATACCAGTCCGTGCTATGTGTCGTTAGCCAAGGGGCTCAAATTGGGGGTATTCAAGACATGCTAAATCTCAACTGACCACAAACAGGCGCTATACAGGGTGAGTCAAATTAAAGTGTAATCTACCGAGGCATTTTTAACAGCAGAATTTTAGTTTGTTGATATTGACCTGTGCATTCAAAAGTTACAGCCGTTTAAGTAAAGGTACCCAATTTTGGTGTCGAACAAATTTGCTTCATTTGCTTTTTTGAACTAGCTCTTTACTACATTCACAATTTTAAAAGGTCATGCATTGTGCAGAGATACTGAAAAAGATTGAATGATGCAGATTAAAGTAGTGATGGTCATTTCAAATATCAGTGCACACTCTTGACAACCAATGCCAGGAGATAAATCATGGCGCAACAATGTGGCAACCGGCACTGGCATTTTGTTGCAATTAAGTATCATCAGACTCATAGTCCGGTTGAAGATGGCCGTCTGTTTTGTTGGTAGTTTACGGAGGCCAACCAGTACGTCCCATCACCTCAAGCTATTTAAAATATTTGTTTATAAGCTAATGACTACGCAACTTTTCGTAGCAGAAACAAGGAAGGCTCTGGAAAATCCTGATCGAGATGATAAAAACAACTGAATTAAGAGCTTTTTTGAGAGATCTGAACATTACATCAAGAGTCAACCAACTACCCAATATTTCACAGTCCACATTCAACGTTACAGTCTATTGTTTTCTTGTTATTTATTTCCATAGTCGTTTCTATCATAACAATTAAAAGAGGCAACAGCATTTGTTACCAGTATGCACGTAAACTAAATTGCGTAGTTTGTTCTCCGTTCAAATTGGGTACCTCCACTCAAATGACTATAACTTAAGAATGCTTTGTTCGATTTCAACACAATAAATTTTCTATGAAAGCTAATGTAATGTGACATCTCATACAGTTTTGCAAAAGAATCTAAGGAACTGGTTGTATAAAATCACTGATTAGATTACACTTTATTCTGACTCGCCCTGTATTTGTTATTGTGCGTCTTCTAGACCTCTGATATCAAAGATGTTTCATTTAGCCTTGATTTAACGATCACGTGTGTACACTCAAAAAGTGCGCCAAAACAAAATATATATGTGATGGCTCACCCCGAAAGGGGGGACTTTGCAGAAGATGAAATTTTGATTTATCATTTCATCTGTTACAGCATTTTCTAAGCTTTAATATGACACCTGACTTGATGAAATTGATCAAGGTGATCAAATTTTTCAACAGAAAATCTGCTTGAAATTCTT